>MJUT01003477.1:411529-423725 GCA_002080005.1 Gigantidas platifrons
CCCCCCCCCCCTTTGAAGCGCTAAATGGTCGTTCCCTTACAAAAAGATATTTGCATCCACATATTTCTTTTTTTTATAAAACACAGTTGAACAAATTCTTTTATCTTTAGTTTTTAATGGGGGAATATTTGTGTAAAGGGTGTCTAAATACAGCCAATAAGCATCATATTTTAATTATTATTTCATTTCTGTTTCCTGTATGATCAGGCGTAGTGGAATGCATTACATCATTGTGTATATTTTATTTTGTATGAAAGGCCAGACCTTCATTTTTATTACACAAGTGACTTGAACTAAACGAATGTCCTTGTAACTTCATGCACTATATAAGGAGTTGTATCTATTTATGATATGGTAAATTCGTGTGTCATGAATTCTGTCATGCATGATTTAATACCTAGTGATTGAACACTGTATTATATTTATATAATAGTAACTGATATGGAGGACAAGTTCAGGATAGACAGACTGCCCAAGGGCAGTCTGTCTATCCTGATATTGCACTCTATATCAGTAACTATTGTGTTATTGCATTGACGACCAGAATCTGGCACATACAATATAAATGCATGGAAATTTTTAATCAGGATCATTGAAGGTTTCCCTAAGCGTTATCACCTTCGTTATTGCCTAATTTGAATTGACTACAGCAATTATTTGAATGATGTTCAACTTATAATGAGAAATACAATGAGATTATAAGTAACATTGCAATTTATTAAAACGCAAATAAACAAATATCTGTGTATAGACCCGTAGTACGTCTATACACGGTTTTTGGACCGGTCTATATCATTCCAGTCTATATCATGGAATAGTGAAGGTCACGTGGACAGTGTTCAGCCAATTAAATGTATGAGTTTTATTCTGATATGCAATATGTAATTATTATATAACTAAGGTTCTCCCTCCCTCAGACATAGGTGACATTAGTTGGCTATCCTGTGTGATATGTAATTATTATATAACTAAAGTTCTCCCTCCCTCAGACATAGGTGACATTAGTTGGCTATTCTGTTCAATCCCTATGGTCATGTTATTGCTCCCAAAACGTTTAAATTATTTTGCTTTGCAATATTTTGGCTTTGAGCATACATGATGAAAGTTATTCCAGAAACCATAGTGCACACTTAATTTGATCACAACATTTTTATTACAAATGTTAAATTATAACAATGCATGAATTCTACTCACTATTTAGAAAAGGCAATCATATACATGTATATCAAACAATGCCAGTTGAAGGTGATATGAAACTAGATATAATCGAGATGGAATCCATCTCTGTGGGCCCCGCCATAAATAACTTGTGGTAAAAAATGTGTAAGGACAGACTGATGTTAACCTTAGTAATAAAACACTTTTGGATATACTTGATTCATTTGAAAAGTATAAAGTTCAAGATCAATAGTTGATTTTTCCCTGTATCGCATAGCTTTGCCCTGCTGGATTTATGAATCAAGTAATACCAATCCATCAAGTGGTTTCAGAGAAGAAGATGAAAATGTGAAAGGTTAAGAGTTTGCTATGGTAAAATCACTAATTTGACCTTGAGATCAAAGGTCACTAACAATGGTACGCGACACATCGTCTGGAGGTGGTCTACCTACATGTCAAACAAATATGAAAAGCCTATCTTGAACGAAAAAAAGTTACAGCCCGGACACGATTTGTTACGGACGCAGGGACAGATTTGACCTTGGAGTCACAATTCAAGGTTAAAGGTCACCAACAATGGTACGCGACACATCGTCTGGGGGTGGTCTAGCTACATGCCAAATATGAAAAGCCTATCTCGAACGACAAAAAAGTTAGAGCCCTGACACGATTTGTTACGGACGCAGGGACCGATTTGACCTTGAGGTCAAAATTAAAGGTCAAAGGTCACCAACAATGGTACGTGACACATCATCTGGAGGTGGTCTAGCTACATGCCAAATATGAAAAGCCTATCTTGAACGACAAAAAAGTTACAGCCCAGACACGATTTGTCACGGACGCAGGGACCGATTTGACCTTGAGGTCAAAATGCAAGGTCAAAGATACGCGACACATCGTCAGGATGTGGTCTACCTACATTCCAAATATGCAAAGCCTGTCTTGAACGACAAAAAAGTTACAGCCCGGATACGATTTGTTACGGACGCACAGACTAATCACTATAGGGCGTCCGCCACAAAGTGGCGGGACCCTAATAAACCCACTTATATCCACCAGAACGCTTTTTTGTATGTCCTAACTTTGTTATCATAGGGATATCATTTATGTTCCTTTTCATACATGGCTTTAAAATTACAATATAGCACATATGAGCTATATATAAGAAAGAGCTGTACCTTTACAGAAATAATACCATTATCTTCAGCAGCAAATACCAATTATGTTAATTATGCAGGAGATCGATAGTTGTCAATAATGTAATTGATTCCAAAAATAAGAAAAAATAATAATATAACAAAATAATGTCTGAACCTTTGTATCTTTACAACACTACCAACATATCACTGGTCAAATTTCGGGAAAAATGTGAATGAGTGATATTGTCTAATGCCTTATAGAAATGTTTCAGCTCTATCATGGCGAGAAAATACATCTAATGAGAAGATGATCATCATGTCCGCTTTGTTCTAGATAAACACGCGGAGTTGAATCTTTATAATGCTGGCTCACTGAAACAAGTTTGTGACACTCGGACACGTTAACCTGATTTTGAGCCAACCAGTATTTGCTCTTACTCCTTAAAATGTGTGCTTAGTGGAGAATTATCATATACCAATGTTATAGTATTTGATTTGACCCGACCAGGGTTTGAACCAACAATCTACAACACTAGAGGCAAGCATGCTAACCATTTTTTGGGGAAAAAAACTTTATATATGTAGGTGTATCTACCTACCTACCTAATCCTCTTCGGGCTGGTTTGCCCTTAAGGCCCATCACCAAAGTACGCCAATGTTCTCTGTCGCTACCCAACGTTCCACCTGACCCCATGTCCACCTTTTCGCAGTCATTTCTCTACTGATGGATCTTCTCCATGTCTCTCTCGGTGTACCTCTGCTTCTCTTTCCTGCTGGAGTCCATCTTACTGCAAGCCTGGGAATGGAATCGGGTCGCATTCGGCAGATGTGACTTATCCATCTCCATTTTCGTTTTTGAATTTCTTCAGAAATTGGAATGGTTGTTGTTCTCCGGTATATGTCTTTGTTTGAGATGGTGTTGGGCCAGAAAATACGGAGAATTCTCCTTAGACATCATGTCTGAAAAACATCTAGACTGTTGGTTATGATGTTCGTAACCTTCCAGGACTCTGCACCATACAGGAGGACAGCTAAAACTATGCTTTTGAAAATCCTTATTTTGGTATTGGTGCTGATCTTGGTAGATTTCCAAACGTTCTTCAGTGATGCAAATGTACCTCTGGCCTTGCTTATCCGAGCTTTTAGTCATGACCCAATCCAAACAAAGGGAGAAAAGTAGAGGAGAGAGTAGAAAACATTGTTTGACCCCTGTTTGTATTGGGAAATCATCTGTCAGGTTGAGTCCACAGATGACTTTGGCACTAAAGTTGTTGTATAGCATCTTTATGATTGCAATAAGTTTGTCTGGAATTCCATAGTGTTTAAGGATTTTCCACAGTGATGGTCTATGAATGCTGTCAAAGGCTTTTGTGAAATCGATAAAGTTTATGTAGACAGATGCATTCCATTCTTTATTTGCATTGCTCTATAATCTGTCTTGGTGTGAAAATGTGGTCAGTACAAAATTTTCCCTTTCTAAAGCCAGCTTGTTCTTTCCTTAGCTGAAGTTCAACTATTGCTGATATTCTGCACAAGATGATCTTACTTAGGATCTTGCTTGTTACTGAAAGTAGCATGATTCCTCTCCAATCATTACAATCAGTCAAATCACCTTTCTTTGGGAGTTTAACCAATAGGCCAGTGTTCCATGATGATGGTGGTTTTTCAGATGTCCAAATCTTTTGGAGGATTCTAGTGAGAAGTGTAGGTGTAGGGTGTTCTTCAACCTTTAGCAACTCAGCTTGGATTTGATCCTCTCCTGGCGCTTTACCATTCTTCAACTCTCTTATGGCTGTTCTGATTTCTTCAATATTAGGTGGTTCTATGTCGATGTTCAATTGTTCCTCTGCTGGTGGTATTGATGCCTCATGATTTGGTTCCTCTGCATTAAGTACATTTTCGAAGTGTTCTTTCTAACGTTTAAAGACATCACTATCCTTGGATATTAGTTTTTCCTCATTATCTTTAACCAAATGGTTGGTGCTTTGGAACATTTCAATGAGGGTCTTTGTAAGTCTATACAGGGTTTGCATGTCCTCCTTTAAAGCTGCTCTTTCTGCCTCATCTGCTAACTTTTCTGTATATGCTGCTTTGTCTGTTTTTGCATCCTTTTTTACCAGTTTATCCAGCTCCTTGTATTCTCCTCTCCATTTGTCCCCAAGTCTCTCTGATTTGGCTGATAAAGATTTTCGTTTTGCCTTTCTGTTGCTCTATTCTTTTTAAGATCTCATCTGATATGTAGGTGTACAGCAGTATGCAACTATAACACATACAAGGAAAATCGGTGCCTATCACCACTAAAGTTGTGAGTTTGAACCCCGTTTATGATCGATTTGATTTTTGGTGTTTTAACGCCACTTTCAACAATATTTCAGCTATATCATGGCGACCAGTTTTAGTGGTGGAGGAAGCCGGAGTACCCGGAGAGAACCACCGACCATGGGCAAGCAACTGGTAAACTTTATCACTTGCGGCTGCGAGTCGAGTGCACCCTTTTTTGTAATTTACAAAACCGGGCGCGAACCCACGCCGTATTGGTGATAGGCTTGTATGAGTTGTTGGATCCAGCGACCTAACTCATTGAGCCACCCGGGCCCCCGTTTATGGCAAGGTGTACTCGATGCAACATTATGTGATAAAGTTTGTCAGTGGTTTTCTCTGGGTACTCCTGTTTTCTCCACCAATAAAAGTGACTGCCCTGATATAACTGAAATATTGTTGAAAGTGGTGTTAAACCCCATAACCTATGGATAATTTGAACAGCAACTTGCAAAAAATATTTACTGATTGTCTGAAAAACATGTTCTCAGTTACATTTTGATTCAATAGTGCCACTTAAGGGAATAATAGTTGTTCATTGGTTGACATTTGAACATATCTATTTTTAGAACCGTATGGGCAGTTTGAACCAGAATCTTACAGAAATTATCTATGGCTGCTTCTATTAATAATATATTCATCAGTCCTTAAAATCAGAATGATACCTTTGTAGGAATAATCAATGGATGTTCTCAAAAATGTTCTTCTGTCTTTCCAATTTGAAATCCAATAAAATGTATGAAATATGGCTGTTAATCTGTAGGTAAGTGTTAAAAAGATCCATGGAAACTGGCTTCAACAAGATATAACAAATAAAAAATATTGGACGGATTTATTACAACAAATGCATGCAACATCTTTAGATCACAATGTAAATGTCACAAAATATATATAAGAATGTTTCTTCGTCTAGAGTTTATGTCTTTCAAAGACTAGAATGTAAAACTATACAAATCCTTATCATAACCCACAGTGCTTTAAGAAAATATTTATACCATGATTTTTCGAGGTTAAACAATCGAACATGAAGCGTGAGATTGTTTAACCGTTTAACTCGGAAAACCTTGGCAGAAATGATTTGTAACATGAAGCCATGCAATATCACATCTAGATCGTTGATTATTGCACGGTTCTCTGACAGTAAGAAAACTACAACCAAGATTTAAAGTGTGCAATAACTCATATCTGTGTGTATTATTTCATAGTTTGTAGCTGATGCTTACATTCTCGTATATAAACCATAAAAAGATCAAAGAGGAAAAGAATTGATTAATGTTACAAGTCTTATAAGTGAACCTGTTTTCTTCATATATCATGTACTATTAAACCTTTCTCCTGGATTGAATTGATTTGATTTGATTTTTGGTTTTTAACGCCACTTTCAACAATATTTCAGCTATATCATGGCGACCAGTTTTAGGGAAGCCGGATTACCCCGAGAAAACCACCGACCATGGGCAAGCAACTGGTAAACTTTATCACTTGCAGCTTGCGAGTCGAGTGCACCCTTTTTTGTCATTTACAAAGCCGGGCGCGAACCCACGCCATACTGGTGATAGGCTTTTATGAGTTGTTAGATCTAGCGACCTAACTCATTGAGCCATTCGGGCCCCCCTTTCTCCTGGATATTTGTTCTACTCATTCATTATTCATACACACAATACCATATATTTTTTCCTTTATACATCTTCAAAAATTACCCTTCAATTATTTGTTTTTATAAATCATTATAAAAATAAAAATTAACTTGAATACTTTTTAAAAATAAAACTAAAAATTCATATAATTTCATAAGCAAACAAGATAAATTACATTTAGATATTGAACATTGAACATTTTTTAACTACTTTATTCTCAAGCAAACATGTAAGACTCAGATCGACGTCCAGCTTCTAATCGACGTCCAATCCTCAATTCCATGTCCGATTTCTACGTCACAGACATCTGTAACTCATATCTATGTCTTTTTGACTAATTCTCAAATTTATGACCACTTTTCACTTTCTCAAATCGATGTCACCGACATATGCCCTAACCCTAACCAATAAATCGACCATAGATCTGAGAATTTGGAGAGGAAGCAGACTTGAGAATACCCTTAAATCAGACTTTGATTTGAGATAATGACTTCAGTGGATGCAGATTTGAAGAGTGGACACCAATTTGAGTCCGGCCACTGATCTGAGTCTATCAAATATACAAACAAACATTACGAAAAAATATCTGATTTGAACGACATTTGAACATTTGAGCTTAAAGCAAAAATAGATATAAAAATTTACCTCATGATTAAATACATCAAGTATTTTTTTGTACCTTAAATCAATTATTCCTCTTAAAAAAAATTGTTTTAATCTCAAACATCACAAGACACTTCACTACAATAAATTGCACTTTTTTTAATTTTGTACAAAGAATGTAATTTCTGAGTTGTCATAGCCTGTTACACAGAAACCACGTCCACCTTTCTGTATAAACTGCCCACCTACTAACTGTAAATCTGTAACAGACTCACTGTACTTATATTCAATCTGAAATAAAAATAGAATTATTATATGTGCATGTACAGTCATATTTTATCATTTGCAAAATAATTTTATTTGTTAACATGGCATGTTATATATATATTGGTTATGAAAAACAAATGCACATTTTCATTAATTCATATTTCAGAACTCAGAAAACAAAATTTGATGTGTACATCTCAATATTGTGGCTATTAATCATTTTGAATAAACCTGAATAATGAGTAGTGTTCAAAATGTTATTTCCTATATTGGTGGACTATACAACAAAATGATACCTAAAGGTATGATCAGGCTAAACAAATGAAAGAACTCACACAAAAATAAATCTAATTAAAATTTAATAGATGTTTCTTGTATCTTTTTTAAAAAAAATTTCTTGAAGGAGCACGTTCAATTTTTGAACAGGTTATACAATATAACCTGGTTTGGGGCAGTTTACACTTAATAAACTGCAAAGTATAACTTGTTCAAAATTTTAATATATTCCTAATAATTTAATTTTTACAACAAAATGCAATGATTCCTCGATTTTAATTAGGATTATTTTTTGGGACTATTCGAATTTGTCGTTGGTGATGTCATAATACTGACACATGTTATCAAGTATAACCATTGTTGCTTCAGGTGGATCAGCCAATCAGATTTCAGTATTCACATCAAAATAAATTATTTTGTGATACACTAACGTCTAATGACATCAGTTTGGTGTCATGTCAAGTAAGTTTTCATTCATCTTTGACAATCCAATCAAATACAAGACAGTTAAAAATATCGACAGCAATCGGACAACATCTCTTGGTTGGAACTCGGTTTCAAATTATAGGCTAATCTTTGATTGATTGCTTAAAATATGAACCATATCTTGACAGGGTTGGCAAAAAAAGCAGGAAATACTCATATTTCCCAAGACGGCGGGAAATACTGGGAAATAAGATTCTTAATTTGCAAATATAATGGTACATGAACCTGTAAACATTGTGCACTTGATTACTGCACATAATGTAAATTTCTTTGAGTTCCAGATTATTGTGATATATCTTCTTATAAATAAGCAAATTGAACATTTATTTGGAGTATACTATAGACTTGACTTAATCTGTTTGTAAAATCTTCATAATTTACCCAAGATAAATTCTAAAACACTAAAAAATCTTTTAGAACAGTAAGGCCAATATGTTTTTTTAATCTTTGGTTTGTCAAACTCAGGAAACCTCTAAATTGATATTTATGTTTTGCATATATGGCTAATATGTGGGAAATATTAAGAAAATTATTCTTTACTTGTAATCCCCACTTTGTACCTCCTTTGTTTAGTGATTAAAACCATATTCTGACCTACTTTTGACATGTTTATTGTTTGTCTTTACAAACTGGACTTATCGATTTTTAGAACATAATCACCTCTCCTCGACCAATCAGAAGCTTGGATTTTTTACTCTTATTTTCATAAAACATGGTTTTCTATGTTTTATGTCACGATTGACTGGATTTGCATTGTTCTCTTATTAGGTATAGAATGACTCACTAAAGTTCACACTAGAGATTAGAGAACAATGAAAATCTGCCTGGTTTACAATAACTTATCAAACATAGAAAACCATTTTCTGTAAAAAATAATAATAATAAATAATAATAAAAAAAAAATAGAGCAAAGCAAAAACTGAAAATATAACTGAAATTTCATATTTCAATATATCGATATCGAATGGAAAAAATGCATCTTTTCTTGATACAAAAATAAAATAGATATATGACAGTAATGGAACAAACCAGGTTGATTTCAAACATAACTTTAATAGTTTTTTATATATAATATACAATTTTTTAACACAGCATCTGCAAATCTATTATTACTACTATTTACTGAAAATTAGTTGCCGAGTCTGAATTAAATCTAAATCTTCTAAATGCCAATCTTGGTTTTCTTCAGAAAAAAGATTAAAGCAAGGAACATTTCCATCCATCTTTCTAACTATAACATATAGATATTACTAGTATGGGGGTGAGCATTTTTAACACATGATTCACTTATTTAAGAAACAGTTTTAATCATGATCACATTAAAAAGAAAAGTCTTAAGGGTACATTTTCATTTGATTTGTTTGGACTTTTTAAGTGAATACATTTTTCTCTGTGCAGATACTGAAAGCTCATTATTTGACTAATTATTGCTAATTATTGTTTCTTTTATTTTTCTCGGATAGGTGATTATGTTCTAAATTGGTCAAACACTAGTTTACCATGTTGTATAAACTTTAAAACTCAAGGTGCAGCCGAGAGCTTTAAAGTTCATAAAACATGGAAAACTAGTGTTTAACCTATACTTAAGTGCTTATTGTAAATCAACTGTTCAAAGAAGTAAAACAGCTGTTATTATTCAGAAACAGTTGATACAACTTTGTGTCAGTTTGCTCACAAATTGTTAGAAATGCCATCAAGTTTGGCTGTTATTGAGAGAATCTTCTCAAACTTTGGCATGATTCAGTCAAAATTAAGAAATAGTCTTGGTCTTGTTAAAGCATGAATGCTTGTTTTTTGCTACAGAATGTTAAGGGGGAAAGATGAAATAGATTGGTGAACTCTGAAACTGTATGTTTGAACTGAAAAGTGTAGATATAAAATTGTGGTGACAATTTTAACATGTTTTTAATAAAAGTCTTTTGTATAAATATTATGTTTATATGAAGATTACAATTTCAAAAGTTGCCTGAAGTCCTTCTTAATGGTCCTACTGTATACCCATATTTATTAAACTGATGTAATTGTCAACACTGAGTGTTAAAATATTAAGTTTTTAGCAACTTTAAAGAAATTAATCACATCTAAAAATCATATTTCCCAGTATTTCCTGCTTGAGCTAAAATTTAGAGTATTTCCTAGAACGGTATTTCTCGGTAATTACCACTGGGAATTCCCACCACTGGTATTTCCAGGCCAACACTGTATTTTGACCCCATACAAGATATCGCTAGATGTTAGTGTATCACAAAAATAAGATACGACAAACATCTAATTCTAATTACCCGTAGATGGAAAAATATTTTAAATTCTATTCATATTACCTCTGGTAAATTTCCTTCTTTCAACTGCCATACTTTAGCAAAGGTATCTTCACTAACAGATAAAACACATCCAGTGTCTGGAGCAATGTCAATGGCATTCACCCATCTGGCATGAGCATTTACTGATGCAGCAAGCTTAGCTGTCTTGGCACAATATAAACGTATCTGTCCATCACCATAACCTCCGACAATAATATCACGCCATAATGCTAAACTACTACATGGTACACTGAAAAAAAATCAAGATTACATGCTTAGATGAGTATGATAATGGTTACAAGTTTTTATGAGTATGATATTGGCTGACAAATCACAGATTACATGTTCAGATGAGTATGGTATTGGCTGACAAATCATGATTACATGCTGTAATGAGGATAATATTGGCTGACAAACCATGTACCCTTTTAACCAAATTCACCAAAAAAAGACTAAGTTCAGCAATCTATATTTTTGGTAAAAATTCATGAAAATCAAAATCCTTACCACATGCACATCTTTGATGTATGCACAAACGATCTGCAATATAAAAACTTCCTAGCGTAAAAACTTTAGGAGGAGTTGCATGGACAAACCATGCACCCTTTTTGCCAAATTCACAAAAAAATGACGAAGTTCAACAATCTATAGTTTTGGTAAAAATGCACAAAAATCGAAATCCTTACCACATGCACATCTTTGATATATATATGGGCTGTTTAAAAAAAAATGACCCCAAAGTGTGACATAGGTGACCAAAATTAAAGTAATTGGAAATTGATGTCATATTGAATTTTAAGGACCCACATAAGTCCAAGTTTACTAATTTATCATCGGTTTTCACATAAGTCCAAGTTTACTAATTTATCATCGGTTTGTGAAAGGAATTAAGAAAAACAAATTTTGCAACATTTTATTAATGGCTTTTGATCTATATTTTTGTAACACTAACAATATTTCTCAACAAGATTACAACAGAAGTAATTCTAAAAATTATTGTACATTATTAATTTATTGATACAACGAAGTTCAAAAATTAATTTTCGATCATTTTTAACCAATATTTTTTATTTAGAGATAAAATTTAATGTATTTTCACCATTTTTTAAAATAATTTTTTGGCTTCTCATTACAAAAGTTTCTGTTTCTCTTAAAAAAAGGTCCACACTGATATGAAAGTACATTTGAAGACACATACATGATACTAATTCATTCACTGAAAATTTCATAGAAATTGCTTTATTCATTTTTGCATTATTCACAAATGACAAATGAAAAATACATGTATTTTTACCTAATTTTGTTACACTCCTGACATATTTTTGTATATATATCAACTAAAGTGAATATTTCAATAGAAATAGGTGTTGAAATTGGAATCCAATGAATAAAACAGGCCATCAGCATATAATTTAACAATTATCTATTAGAGAAATATTAATTTGCTTGATATTAAGACTTAAAGTTGACTGCAAGCAGCTGTATCAAGTAACTTAGGGCAGTAAAATACTTGAAAAATACATTCTACCAATTTTATTTACTTCTCACTTGCTTTCTTATTACATCAGAAAAGTTCACATTTGTTTTATTTATTCACATTGTTTTAATATTTTGTTTGGTCGTAAGTACAAAAATAGGTCAGGAGTGTAACAAATGTTCAACTCAATGGAGACTTGTAGAGTTTTTGATGCTTTAGAAGGAAGGACTCGCCCTAACTTTCCTCTGTCTGTTTTAATTTTGATGATATGACATGAGATTGGTAATTTTAGAGCTATGGTCTATTGACAAGAATGACGGTATTGGCAGCCATATTTGTCGACTGATCAAAATCACAGCAAAAGTTTTGAACTAGATACCATATAAAGGAACATCCACACCAATTTTGGTTCCAATCTGCCCATTGGATTCAGAGGAAATGACTTTAAAAAAAAAATTACTACGACAGACTCTAAATGATGGAAATAGCTAAAAAGTAGGATTTGTGTCAGGAGTGTAACATTTTATGTTGATA
>MJUT01003477.1:424221-449189 GCA_002080005.1 Gigantidas platifrons
ATACATGGTAATTTTACCTATCTGGTCCTGTCTTCAAAATTACAAAAAAATGCATATATTATGCATGAAATTTTAGCTAAAATATTAAAGTTTTCCATAAGATATATTTTTCTACTGTACAATTATTTGTTTTCTAATTACATAACATGGCAGTACATGCATCTTTATAAATGTCACACTAAAAGTGTTACACTCCTGACATTTTTTGATACATTTTTGGACGCTATTTTTTAGTGGTAGCAGATAATGCCATGAAATTTTGCAGCAGGGTTCTATGTACCAAAGTACATATTCTGATACAAAAAGATCCAATTTAAATCATCACATATTAGAATGGTCAATGATAAAAGAAATGGGGTCATTTTTTTTTAAACAGCCCATATATACATATATATACAGACAGGGTGAAACTTATATACCCCCCAAACTTTGTTTGCAGGGGGTATAATAAGTATGATATTGGATGACAAATCACAGATTACATGTTTAGATGGGTATGATATTTACTGACAAATCCCAGATTACATGTTTAGATGAGTATGATATTTACTGACAAATCCCAGATTACATGTTTAGATGAGTATGATATTGACTGACAAATCATAATTAGATATTTTGATGAGAACGATATTGGCTGACAAATCACGATTGCATAATTTAATGAGTATGATATTGGCTGACAAATCACAGATTACATGTTCAGATGAGCATAGTACTGACTGACAATGACAACAATCACACTAATTTAACCACACAATTTACTGCAGTGGGGGTTGGGAGGGGCTGGTTGAATCATATTAATTTGTGAATAGAAAAATAGATGTCGCTCCTGAAATTACCTTCATCAGGTCATCAGTTTGGAAAGCCTAATAATTTAAAAGTCTATCGGAGCAAGAAAACCAAAGGGCCAAAATCAGCAATGCTTGCTTATGCTTGAGGGAGACTGACCATAGTTTTTAAGGTTGCATTAATGTATTGGTAGAACACTTTATATACACCTACCCCTTTCCTGTAATTGATTCTGTCTGTTTAAGAGAACCGCTAGGCTGTAAAGCCCAGATAAATATATTGCCTTGTTCATCACTACTAACAAGTTGGTTAGAACTTGATGTCAGATCACTTATTGGATGCTTATGACCTAAAAGTAAAGAAACATAAAATGCTCAAATTACTTGTATCTCAACAATTAAACGACAGCCCCTATTCTATATTAAAATTTGTAACTCAACACTTAATAAATAACTATGCATGTACAAATGTTTACATCACAGCGTTCTATAATATGGGTAAAGATTAGGATTATGGTGCTGATGAAAGCTATATTGTAATTCCTATTTAAAACCAAGGAGGATTTATACATTCAAACTTTTAGATGAACTATTCCAAGTGAAAAGGACAATAACTCTTTCATAAACTACCTCAAGGACTAAAAGCCCATCATCAAAATTGTAACAATGGTTTAATGTGTTGGTTTTCAGGTGAACTAAAATGTGTACAAGAATCTACTTTCTTTTCAATGGATATTTCAACATTACATAGACAGAATACAAAAGTCTTGTGGTCTTTGTAGTATATATACTTTATTTTTTTAACAATTCAAATATTCCTAAAGTTCTTTTATTATTTCTATATTGAATTTATTTTAGATTGCTTACCTACATAAATTTCATTTCACGATCTTTTTTTTTTGCCCAATGATTTTGGGACGAGAGGTGATTGTTCATTTTGTTTATATTAATGTAATCTTTACCATCATTGTTTAAATTTTATTTTCATAATTAATTATAAAATTAGTGTTTCTTATTCTGTTTTTGAAATGATTAGATTAGTTTTCCCTTTTCACCTATTTTGTTTTGTTATTGTTAATTTATTTGTTATTAACCATATCAGTGGTGTAATGGTTAGTGTGCTCCCCTCAAGTGTAGGTATGGGTTCGAGCCCTGATCGGGTCAAACCAAAAACTATAAAATTGGTATTTGTTTCTTCTCCGATAAACACACAGCATTAAGGAGAAAGAGCAAAGATTGGTTGGCTCGGAATCAGGATAATGTGTTTGTGGGGAGGCATGTCTATCTGTGGACTATTGTTCCAATGAGCTCATCATCATTTCATTTAAAATTAACCTGTTCTCGCCGTGACAAATTGATGAGTTGGCGTTAAGCAACAATCACTCTCTATTTGTTATCACAACTTTCCTGTCATAAATACAGAAGCCTCATGTTCTCAATAACAAAATTTCATTCTTGATTGCTGATATTTGTTTTCCTTACCTACTAAGCTTTCTTTAAGTACATTATTATATTAGTTTTCCTTACCTACTAAGCTTTCTTTAAGTACTATATTTGTTCCTTTAGAAGGCACATTGAACACATGTATTTCTCCTATTTGTGTACCTGTAAATAAATAATCTATCTTGTTCACATAATACTACAACATAAATCACATAAAAAAACAAGTGTATTTGACGACACTTCCGCCACACTATAAAAATATATGAAAGAGTATGTCGGCCATAGTGTCATTGTGTGCAAACACATATTAACAAGAGGTAGACGTTGGTTACAAGCTGACTGCAAGGTGTGTTCAAATTATATTTCTAGTTGAGTAATAATCCAAGTAGTGCAAATCTAACATTTCCCTAACTAGGTATGGTCACCAGAAATGAGGTCATTTGACATGCTCAAATTATTAAGATCTTTGGCTTTTGCAAATACCAGAGTTCCTTGTTGTGATGTCCGCTACGATTTCTGCATAAAAACGATGTTTGGTTCGTCTTTACTTCCAGTTGTTTGTAGGAGGGCTCATGCCTTAATTACTTTGTTTGTGTTTACTTGTGCATAGTGGTGTCCAACACTATAGTGTTCCGTTTGTGTCTTGTTTTTCCTCGTCTTGTGTACACTATGTGCCAGTTTCTCTGGATTGTCCATTTTTGATTCCACCCTTTGGGATTCTCTAACTTTTATTTACTACAAAATTGATGAATTTAGTTGATTTTAAGCCATGTTTAACTGTAGTCTTATGGTACTCTTACCAACACAAATACTATTCTCTCCAACACCTGCTATTCCTCTTCCAAAATTTGTTTGATCTGAAAAAAAATTATTACTGATAATTTTATTTATAGTAGGGTTAGGGTTATGGTGTTTAACACCACTTTCAACAATATATCAGCTATATACTGGCGGTCATTTTTATTGGATGAGGAAACTGGCATATGCTGAGAAAACTACCGACCTGACACAAGTATAATTATTTATAGCATCAGCATTGAAATATAAACATTATTTTTATATATGGATGGATATGGTTCCTCTTGGTCAACAAAACAAATATTTATCATCATTTCTATCATTTGTCATGCTACTGTACCTGTCCAAAACAGGGACCTGAATTTCAATCAACATATGTCATGGTCTTTTTCGTGTTCAATATTTCAATGATTTTAGGTGCGAGGTAGCTGTTCATTTTGTTGATATTTTTAACTATCAACTGCTTAAACGTTCTTTTCATCATTTATAATTCCAGATTACCCATGCTATGTGTTTTGTTAGTAATGATCTTCATATATTTCTTTAATAATGTTCAGTTCATCCATTTTTACCATTTGTTTCTGCATCGTTTATTTAATATACTTAACATGTTTTATGTTTGTGATAATTGCATGTTTGGTTCTTTCTTAAGCATATGTTTTTTTTTGTTTTTTTTAAAGAAAATCCTATCTTACAAACCCATATCGTGAAGAAGTGAGGTTTGACATTTCGAACTTCATCAGAATCAAAGCACCAAAAGGCACTGTGCATATCAGTGCTTCAACCTTGCAGTGAACCTGAGGGGACAAAGGAATGTCAATGACGTCCTTGGGTAACTGTCTCTATCAACGTATCTTCACTACATATATCTATGAATATATACCAAGATGCCTGTGATAATTTGTTCGCTAGACAATTTTTTCAATTGTGTTTCATCTTTAAAAAAGTTTGCTGATTATGACTTGCGAAAAAATATTCTACATAGACATAAATTCCTAGCACCACCAGATAGGAAAAAGGCTGGTCCCTTAATTTTTTTCATATGGACCTGTCTATATCATTCATTACAATTGCAAACAGAGTAAGTTACCTTGTGTATCAGAACTGCTAGGATCACCTAATGCATGCCAGTATATCATAGCCGATCCATCAGGTTCAAACATCTATGAAAAAAGTATATTTTGATCAAACAACCAAAAGTCTCCACCAACAAAGTACATAATTTAGAATTAATCTGAATGATATTATTATGAAATACATGTAATCATCCTATTAATAATATTTTGTAAAGTTTGCTGACCATATTTCTAATTTTATTTAGTTCTTTATGTCTAATTGGATGTGTGGGTTAGGGCTCAACACATCCGATAAGAAAAATGTCATGCACTGTAAAAAATATCACTGAATTTAAATGTTTTATTTGAAGAAATATCACATCAAATACTAGTACAAAATATCCCCAATATTACCATGATTATAGAGACATGGTACAAAAAGATGAAATTTTAAAATAAATTGGAATAATACTGACTACTCTTTATGTAAATCAGCAATATATTAATGCATCTATCTGCTGCTCAGCCATTTTTATTTTAGTCGACTATCATAAATAACAGAGTAGTAGTGAACTGCCATGCAATACAATACTGAAGCAGCCAATAACAAATTCAAACCAGCCCACTAAGGACACTATCGTAAAATAACAGCATCTTATGGAAATTAAGTTGTTTTATTAAATAGTAAAAATAATTAAATGATAAATGTTGATAACAGAACTTACTTGTATGCCTCTTAAAGATGTTAATACAAGAACTGTTCTACTGGGTAAATTTATCCATTTCACCTACAACAAAAGAGAATTTCCATAAAAAATACTAACTGTACACATGATAAAAGAAAACTTAAAACAATGGACTTGGATACCCGCCCTATTGAGAATGCTGAATTATTCAAGTTACTGAAATTTCCATTGTCTTAGATCTGATCTCTTTCTACAGAAGTTTTGAGACGAAGTAATTTACAAGTAGTTGTGCTGTTGTAATATGGCCCAATTTCATAGAAAAATTTATGTAAAAAGTCCACTTGATGACCAGTTTAAGCAACACAAAAATGTGATTCTATTGAAAAATTAATAAATGTGAAAAGGAACTAATCAAAAAGTGAAATGAATTCAATTAAAAATTAGATGTTACTTTTTTTAATTGAATGGTTACGATTTAATGTTGGAGTTGCTCCCCTTTTATTGTGAAGAAACACGTGAAAAATGGTACACTATTTTTTTATCAATTTATTCAAAATTGGGAAAGATCAAAGAAATCTACAAAAATATATTCATGCCTGANCAGAGTTAAGTAAGATGAGTGCCAAACGGGACCCCATTGGAAATAAGCCATACGGCTTTCATGGGCTATCCTGATTAAATATCAACTTTTTTTGCTCTTACTTTTCAATGAGTCATGTAGTATTGGAATTCATGTACATGATTTTTAAATTTTTATCAGTAAATCATAAAAGGTAGACCGTTTTGTATATGGTATGTCTTATGATATTTTAATACTTTGCATTGTTTCACATTGTCTTATAAATTGTATGTTTTACTGTATTTGCAATGTTTGCTGTTGATATTTAATCAAATAAAAAAAAATCTAAATCAAAAAGTGAAATGAATTCAATTAAAAATTAGATGTTACTTTTTTTTATTGAATCATGAATGGTTACGATTTAATGTTGGAGTTGCTCCCCTTTTATTGTGAAGAAACACGTGAAAAATGGTACACTATTTTTTATCAATTTATTCAAAATTGGGAAAGATCAAAGAAATCTACAAAAATATATTCATGCCTGAATTATCATTGGTGTGTTTTGTTGGACGACTGAAGGTTCTTTACAGATAACTTGACGATTTGTGACTGTTGATCCATCAAGTGACGAGGAAATGACATTGACGACAGATTTATGTACAACAGCATAGTTCATGGAACCTTTCTCTGGACTTATAAATACTGTAAGATTGTTAGTTAATGATGATGCGCTGCTTTTTAAAGTTAGAGGTTTTTCTTTTCGGTACATTTTTAATCCAGGTGATCTTCCGGTTGCTCGGTACGCCGCACTTGCGCAATAAATGGAAAATAAATAATAATAGAAGCAGATCGGATAATTATGTTTCCGGATTTTTGTTGGTAAATATAAGCACAGCAAAAGATACGTACCTTGCACAAATGAAGAACGTTTAGCATTTCCACTGTCTTACAATTTTGCCCACCCGAAAAATCGAGTGTTGATGTTCTCTTCATGGCAATTATGTTGTTGTTTCAGCAGACAAGGCTTCAAACCAAATTGTTTTGCTTGTAGAAATTGCTAAATGAGTGCCTAATCAGAACTCTGCATTTCCAAGAACTTTGGTGATCTTTGTTACAAAAATACTAAATTTGACAAAGAAGAAATTTGGACAAATCACAAGTCATTCATGTCAACAATATAAACAGTTTCGTCTGTCTCATTTCTTTACATCATCAAGTTACCTTAAATTTGACTCCCGTGATGATGAAAATCTGTCTACCAGAACCTATGACAAAAGAGACGGCGTCAATAATATTGTCATCATAAAGTTTCCACACCTTGACAGTTACAGAGACATAGCAATTGTTTTTTTATGTCTCTAATAGTAATATATTATCCGCTCCCGCGTATGGAGTATATATTTCACATATCAGAAACATTTATGTTATACGCTCGATCTTGCAGTTTGTATTCTGATTTTTTTGTTCAAAGTTGATCTTTGTTTCCTTATTATGTCTTCCGATGGCTTTCTGTACTAATACATAAGAGATGGTTACGGTCATTGGCTTTCCTTTGCATAGCTAATATACTCCAATTTCGGTGTAAATGAAGAATAAATCATGATATCTTGTATACTATATGAATGTTTCCCAACTGATAATGCAACGACATATACCACAATCAGTCATTCAAAATCAATCTCGCTCATGGCAAGGTGTACACAATACAACATTATGTGATAAAGTTTGTCGGTGATTTTCTCAGGTACTCCGGTTTCCTCCACCATAAAACTGACCGCCACAATATAACTGAACTATCGTTGAAAGTGGCGTTAAACACCATAACCAGACCAAAACAAATTTAATTATAATTCAACCTTTCCTACATATCCACAGAGATGCTTCCACCTACACCAGGATTTATATGCATAGGATAAAAAAAAATAATAATGACATGTATCGGCATGATGTCATCCGCATAATTGCACTTCACAGTAGGACATCACAATTTTACCCCAATACGAATAGGACTACACTAAGCTAACATACTTGTTCCATAGTATATGATGATACAACATCCACCTATATCGATAGGAGACACAATAGGAACGCAAGCAGGGAATATATATACCTACATGCAAGGCCGGATTATGACCTTTTTGTAATGTTGCTCTTTGTCTAATGAAATTATGGGGACTCTCAGACGTTTTATATTAAGTTAAAGGAATTATTCAGCAATGCAAAATATTAAAATATTATACCGGTACTAATTTTTTCAAACAAAAATTACATTTGAAAGATTTTTAGCAGTGCCCTTCAAGTTGGGGGCCCAAACTTGAGGGCCCTAGGGTGCAGCCTAATCTAACCTATAAGACAATCAGGCCCTTCCTACATGGTGTACTACACCGCCTAACTACGTCTTACTCATATAAGGTCTATAATGCAAACACAATAGGTTTCAAATATCTACAAGACCGCCAAAAACTGATATAACACAGGAATTTCGACTACTAACAACCATTTAAACCTCCATTGCAAGTGAGCAGATACTTATTCCGTCTGTACAGAAGACGAGAACAAGTTTATAAATAATAAATTATGTACGTAAGAGGTGACACTAGGATGGGGTAGAATGAGCATATGAATGTATATTTTCAGCGCCACAAGAAAAACGGGAGATTATGGATGGGACTGGAAAATTTGCATAGTTGCTGCAAGTTGTCTTTTAGGGGCGTGGTATTCTTCAAACACAAGAAACTAGCAGACGTCATGTGCTTATGCTTAGAGTTGCATTTGATAAGTCCAGCACAACAAGCAGACGCTGATTCCCGGAAAAATTGTATCCGTCAGTGGTGTAACTAGGTCATATTTGTTTTTTGTTTTTACCTTGGGGGATCTTGGTGGGATATGTACTTTGTTAATGAGGGATTGAGTGTAATAGTTTGGTCCCAAGATTTGTGATTTAAGGTGAAGATTTCGATTTTTGCAAGAACAGGTATTATTTTCTTGAGTATCTACAGTCATGATCCTAAGAATTTGGGGTGCTTTAATCCAATTGACATTATAATCTGTCATTTATTCGTCTTATCGGGCATTGTTAAACAGGGAGATATTTTTGTCTGTGCTAACTGTTCCACAAAGCTTGTGAAAATCCAAATTTAAAGTCATAATTCTATAAATTCGTTGGTCACCGTTAACAATTGGTTAATCCCCACGTCATATCAACCTTTCAACGGATTACAGATATTCGTCCAAAATAAACTTGTACTGTTTTCTTGTCATATATGGTTTTTGGAATTAGGAACGTCTGATGTAATATACGGGACAGGGGATCCTTGCCCTGCATTGTTTTTGTTTTGTTATCCAGTATGTTATTCTATTAGAAGATCTGTAATGAATTATGTAGTCTACATATACCACATAACACTACATGCAGTGTATTACAAGCCATAGAAAAAGCACGTGTTTGAATAAATAAAGAGGTCTGAAAGGTTTCATGTTGTCAAAGTGATTCACCAACAAAACAACCACACACACCATCACAACTATGTACTTATCAAATAAATATATAGATATAAATACAATACACCCCCCCCCCCTCAGCAAAAATAACACCTTTTATCAATTATTCAACTACTGTTGATGTCTGTTATAGTTTTGTGGACTCAATCATGTTGATTTACATGTTTTTAAAGATGCTTTCTTCAATTTTAATAAATTCTTAAGATTCTAAGTTCAATGAATGATCAAATATATTTTATTTCTGAATTTAATTTTACTACGACGACTCTTACCTTTAATGATAAAACAAAACAAAAAGATATAAAAAGCAAAAAGATCATGAAAGCTACGTTTAACATGAAAGGTTGGTAGGTCACTATTTTGACTTACAAGATAAACGGTAATCTGTGCCCATCATCTCAGAGCACACACAAAGTCAATTTGTCAAAAATTTACCTAAGATTTTGATCTTTGTTGAGATATTTAAAGGATAACTCGACTTTAATTAATGTTTATTGAAACAGTTTAAATCTGTGAGGTACTGCTGGGTGGCCACTGATTGTTTCAATTACTTTTATCAGTACTGCAAAGAGTTGCAATAAATTAAGAACGTTGCATGCAATTTAAAAGAACAAAAGGTCGGAGATTTAAACTTTTTTTTTGTGTTTTGTGCATGTAGAACTCCTCAAACTCCGCACAGAAACACGTGTAAAGCAGACTTTACTGACAGAGAGTGTTTGAATGACACAACCAGATAAATTGTGATAATGATAAGTAATGTTGATCATCATAGCTGTAAATTTAAACTGTCATTGCATATATTTTTTATATAAACAAATTTAAAATTGATTGATTAGTTTAATAAAGAAATAACATACCAAAAACACGAAGCTGGCTTTCGTAATTATTTTTGACTTGACTGATCTTGACTGGTATGTTTTAAAAAATAAGATGTTAAATATAATATAAATCCTTAAATTCGTAAACTCAAATCGATACTTTGACAAAGTGTTTTTTTATCGTGAGTTATGATATATTTAGTAAACTCATTACATTTATGGACTACAGAATCAGCCATATTTGAAATAGTTAATGGATCCATATGATTGATTGATTGGTATTTAACGCCAAATTTAGCAATATTTCAGCTATATCTTGGCATCGGATCCGTATGATAAAAGAGATACAAGTAATATTTCATTAATGTTTATAACATGTAATCGTCCATTTTTTCACGATGTTTTAATAGATGGATTTAGGGTTGTACCTAACACTACAGGGAGATAACTCTTTAAAATCAGTTGAACGTTTTGATCATATGATGTTTGTATGCAGATTTCAAGCATCTTGGTGATCAAAACTACAGAGAAAAAAACTGCTATGTGGCAAGTGAATTTATAGCTCTGAGTCTGTTGGTGGGAATTTGTTAAAATTTTGATATTTATTACAGTGGATATATTCAAACACATTGCCAAAAAAAACGAAAATCAAACAAGCAGATCAAATTTTACCTGAAGTGTATGGTACCACCTTAAAGTATTATTAAATACATTTGATCAACGAATGTAACCATCGCTTTCATCCCAAAGGGACCTTCGTGGTCGTAATCGTATGGGAGTTGGATTTATATCTACCATGCAATCATTGACTAACGTTGTGAGTTCGAATCCCGCTCAGGTGAGGTGTACCTGATACAACATTATGTGATAAAGTTTATCAGTGACTTGCGGCAGGTCAGTGGTTTTCTCCGGGTACTCCGGTTTCCTCCACCAATAAAACTGACCGCCACGATATTAAAAGTGACGCTAAATACCATAACCATAACCCTTAACCCTTTAATTCCAAAGTTCACACGCTCTCATATTCATTCCTTGTGCCAGGTTACAGAGTCTATTTGGTGTGTGTTTTTGACATTTTTGCAAGATAGCGTTTGTTAGATGCAGAAAATCGTTTGCTCAATACATAAAAGCATAAACTTTGTTAATGTTAAATACAACAAAACGTCTGTACAAATACAGCTAAGAGTAAATGCAACAAAGCCTAAATACCACAAAATTTTCAATATGGTATACACTATTGACCATTACTGTAATACAGTATGAGATCTTGGCAAAATAGATGTTTGTGTTAGTTTGTCATAATGTCGGCCATTGCTGTAATGATGCTTAGCGTGTGAGGTTTGCCACACAAGGGATTGGTGCTCTTATGGTTTGTTATATTATCGGCCATTACTCTTCGGCATATTTACATTCTATAATGATAATGAACTGCACGTTAAAGATCTCTTTTGTAGATTTCGAAAGAGGCCCGATATAAAAGGCTAAATGTTAGCGTCCGTGCTAAACTTTCCATGTTTTTCTAATGGAAGTGACATCCCTCCCTCTTTTCTGTAGTTGCTGAACTTATTTTCGCTTTGAATTTTCCACTTGGTCGTTAAGCAACTAACAATAAACATTCCACGAGTGTTAGATATTTATTATAGATGACACCATGTTTATCACATCACCGCATGCCACTGTTCGTGGATAGATGTTTTTAGTTTTATTTTAATAGGAACATGAATAATTACAGGGCATATAATGCTTAAAAATTAAAAAATATGCATGTCTTTCAAGATATAAAAAAAAACTGTTTCTTTGACAATCTAGTAATTAAATTTCGCTCCAAGAGATCGAAAATGAAATGTGAAAGAAGTCTTTCAACACACCTTGCATGTATGTAGCCCATAAAACTAGTTTAACCCCGTCACTTTTTACCAAGCCTGGAATTTGAGCGCTCATGTATTTGTATGTAAGGGGTATCAATTTTGTCTCTTTTTACGATTTTTTCATTGGTTTTTGGAACTGTTCCGAATGTGTTGTATTTTTTTGCCATTTATTACATCTTTTCCCATGTTTAAATAAAAAAAAAAAAAACCAAATGTAATCTACCTGAGCTGTTTACAGAGATGGCTGGGTTGACATTAAGTTTCCCATACATTAAGTGATTTAAGCTGATATCATGTCACATACCGTTTTAATCGAAGAGGATAAAATTGTATCAATAAATATTATAATTTACCAGATAAGTGTTGACGTTCCATGGTGTTTCAGATGTCGCTGGCCAAACGATTTCAAATCACTTTGATTGTCGTAAATTGTGTTTGGATTTGGAATTTCCTTCGAATTAAGTGGCGATAGACCCACTATTAAATGACACGATATTGATTGTAGCTTCAGTAAAGCGTCTTAATCGATTCCAGATAGGAGACAAATGACTTTATCACTACAATTTGTCGCGGAAATTAAAAGTCATTTGCTAATCCAACACTGGTGTTTAGCTGTGTCATACCGCCTACCTCCTGCATTGATAAATCAAGCGGCTTCTATACAAGAGATCCCTTTAGATTATGTATTTTTCTGATCTATATAAATATGGTTATAAAATTAAGTTAATAATGACAAAACAACAGCAATAAGGAAAGACATTACGTCGAGTTGACAAGAAGGCACAGAGGGCAAAGATAAAATGTACATATATTAATAGATATCGAAAAAAACAATGGTAACGGGAAAACAACCATTATATTTAATGGCACAATAGAAGAGTAAAGTCTTTTTACGGCCTGCATGTGGCATCATTTAAAATATTTTATATTGCATTGCCTTATTTAAAAAACATAAGGTTTTCCTCCCTCAGACATAGGTGACCTTAGCCGATTTTGGCTATCATTATTTAGGCCCTTGGATTTTATTGCTCCCAAAACTTTAAATCATTTGGTTTTCCAGTCTTTCGATTTTGAACGTACCTGCACGATGAAGGTTATTCCGGAAACGTGTCATGCGCACTAAATATGATATCTACGATTTTATCACAAGTAAGTTTTAGGTTTTGGGGTTTTTACATTTACAATGTCGCCGGATATCACTTGTTCTCTTAATTTCCATCAAATATGACCTTTTCGTGACATTTCGGCGTGATTGATAATCAAGAATAGCATGTTCTAACATATTAATAAAATATCGAAAATAAGTATTTTGTTTCAAATGCAAAAGACATATACTACTTGATTCATTGTTTCATATTCATTTACAGTTATTAACTATTTTTGTGACCATATGAAGGAGCTAAGCTGCTTGAAGAATGAAGAAAGCAATCATGGTCTCTTAAATAACAATTGTCGTTTACCCTTTGTCTTTGCTTATTCTTGTTTTTGTATGGGGTTTGTTCGCTCATCATTTATGATAATGTATATATCTATGCTGCTTTTTATTTCTGTGGTGTCTCCATTCTTAGATTGTTGACTTGACGACAACTGTTGTCTTCTTATTGAGTTCTAGTAGGTTGATATTAACTGTACCTTGGTTCTGGTTGAGTAAAACTGGACAAAATGATTTTTAAAAAATTAGAAAAGGCAACGTCAGACGCCATTGTAGGTTTAAGTCGTGGATTGGATTAACTGATTCCTAATCCGTTGTAAATAAATTTCTATTTCTCAGTGGCGGGTCATCAGAGGGACTCTGAATATCACATGAAAACATCACCAGCAACAAAACAAAGTCTGCAACCATGTACAATATCAATTATAGTGAATGATATAATATATAAAGTGGAAATGAGGTTCATTGAAATGAGTAAATTATCATTTCAGTAGATGTCCTTGATAACTCTTGATACAAATTGTCCACCATTCCAGACTGCCATTATCGAGCATTAATCAGATACGACTAGTCCTCAGAAAAAACATGGTTGAGCACTTACCAGATACATGCATACGAGTAATTCCATATTAAGATGACTTCAACTGAGCAATTACCAGACACGAATAAGCCCAAATCCAGAAAAACGACGATTGAGCACCTTCCAGATACAATTACTCCCGTATCCAGATAACCCCGACTGATCACGTATCAAATACGAGGAGTCCCAATTATTATAACATTGATTAAGGTCATGCCAGATAGGACTAATAACTTATCCACATAACTCTGATTGAGCACTTAAAATATAGGAGAAGCCCATATCTAGATAATCCTGGTTGAACACTTACCAGATAGGAGTAGTCTCATATCTAGATAATCCTGGTTGAACACTTACCAGATACGAGTAGTCTCATATCTAGATAATCCTGGTTGAACACTTACCAGATACGAGTAGTCCCATACTTAGATAATCCTGGTTGAACACTAACCAGATACGAATAGTCTCATATTTAGATAATCCTGGTTGAACACATACCAGATAGGAGTAGTCCCATATCTCGATAATACTGGTTGAACACTTACCAGATAGGAGTGGTCCCATATCTAGATAATCCTGGTTGAACACTTACCAGATAGGAGTAGTCCCATATCTAGATAATCCTGGATGAACACTTACCAGATAGGAGTGATCCCATATCTAGATAATCCTGGTTGAACACTTACCAGATAGGAGTAGTCCCATATCTAGATAATCCTGGTTGAACACTTACCAGATAGGAGTAGTCCCATATCTATATGATCCTGGTTGAACACTTACCAGATAGGAGTAGTCCCATATCTAGATAATCCTGGTTGAACACTTACCTGATAGGAGTAGTCTAATATCTAGATAATACTGGTTGAACACTTACCAGATACGAGTAGTCTCATATCTAGAGAATCCTAGTTAAACATTTACCAGATACGAGTAGTTCCATATCTAGATAATCCTGGTTGAACACTTACCAGATAGGAGTAGTCCCATATCTAGATAATCATGGTTGAACACTTACAAGATACCAGTTAGTCCTATATCTAGATAATTTTGGTTGAGCATTTAGATAATCCTGGTTAAACATTTACAAGATACCAGTAGTCCTATATCTAGATAATCCTGGTTTAACACTTACAAGATACGAGTAGTCCCATATCTAGATAATCCTGGTTGAACACTTACAAGATACGAGTAATCCCATATCTAGATAATCCTGATTGAACACTTACAAGATACCAGTAGTCCTATATCTAGATAATCCTGATTGAACACTTACAAGATACCAGTAGTCCTATATCTAGATAATCCTGTTTGAACACTTACCAGATACCAGTAATCACCTAATCAGATAATCATAATAACTGGAAACATATAGTACCATATCATATCTAAGCTGTAATTTCATAAACAGTAATATCAATAGACGTAACTCTAGACGTAGATGCTAGCATGATATTTATATTATTTAAAAAAAAAATGACAGACAAATGTAGTCTGTTGGTGAAAGAAACTGGAATACCTGGGGAAACACGAGAGTGAGCGGTCATGTATATGTGTGCTTATGACATCTATTGTGTATCTGTTTTTTCAAGGGTTGGTATTTTAACATGGCATTATCCTATCATCTCTGGTTTTCATTGAACATTGTAAATACTACATCACAAAAATCACAGCAACGTAAGCATCATTTTAGTTGTCACACTACCAAGAACATTCATGGATTACGTGATGCTGAGCTGCAGAGAACAGTGAAACTGCATTATTATGCTTGAACATCTGTAGTAGATTCTGATGGATAAGTCTTCCAAACATGGACAATGTAAGTATAAAGATAAAAAAGAAACTCCACTCACTGTATACCGTTGGTGTTAATAGGCGAAGAATTAGTGCAATGACGAACATCTTGAAACGGAAATGGATTATTTTAGCAATTACACCTTTTGTGTGTGAAACATAGGGACAGTTACTGCAAAAACTTGGTCATGGAAAAAATATAGATTTATACTACTAAAGATAAGCGCGCGAAGCCCCTTTAATAGATGTGGTTTTGAGCACAGCCAAGGGATATATTGATAAAACAAAACTATGACTTTGGAAGATTGTAATGTGTCATAACCACAACAGTGTATTAGCAGTTTTTTTTATTTTTGCTATGGGAGAAATAGCACCGCAATATGTTATTGACGCACTATCAGCTTTTGAATATTAGCAAACTATGATTTAAGAGACCAACGAGGGAACCAGAAGCCAGAGGGACAGACAATACAATGACCAAAAGAAAAAGAACAAAAAGACACAAACAATAATCTACAAAACACTACACGGCAAGCTGAAGCTTCAGCAACACGAACTCCTAATGAGCTAATGTGCACCGGAAGGGTAAACAGTTCCCTTTCCACTACTGGAACCAGTCGTGTTAAATGATTTTTATTGACAACTGTTTAAATGAAAATGTCTGTCCATATACAGGCTGAATTTTCAAACAATTGCAAAATATATGCAGGTATATGTATGCTTAAAATAATTGACAACAATCAGTTGAACGTCGACGAGAACTAAAACATTACTTTAAGCATTAACTACGCCACGATATAGTTGAAATATGGCTAAAGTTAGTGTTAATCACCAATCAATCAATCATATTAAATACAAACTACGTCGCGATATACTAGTAGCCGAAATACTGCTAAAGTTGCCGTTAAATCCCAATCAATCATTCATTTTAAGTGCAAACTACACCACGATATAGCTGAAATACTGCTATGGTTGGCGTTAAATACCAATCAAGCAATCATATTAAATACAAATGTGTGTTTGATCAATCATCGACTGTTCAAGATTAATGGTAGTATATGCAACTTAAAATAATAGACAGCTATAACATTAAATATATGTTATGCTATTTTCCCTATTCGGAAAAAGAATGGTATTTGAATATCGAACTTATGACTTTAGTGAAATTAGCATGGATGGCTAAACAAACAAAACAATGTTCACTATATGTATCTCGTATACAACAAATATATACATAAACATTACATCTTAAGCTGCGTTAATCTTTTTAAATTTACAAATTCGAACTGGATTAAATATTCTTCAAAACAGACGACATGCCGAACGTAGACGATTCTGTATATTTTTGTTTATTGCCATGATGATGATGAAATCGTGAAATCATTGCTCGCAAAGTACTAACCATTCCATCTAAACACCAAGCGCAGATGTGCGGGACTGCTTGATGGGAAATACAGCAGATTATATGATTAAGCTATACGAAGTTTTCAAATACCATAGTTTGACATATATTCTATTTAAATTACTAACATTGTATATATTGTATTGTTTGTTCGTGTGGACAGACAGACATTTTGAAGTATTATTTTTTGTCAAGAATAATCCATGTGTGTTGTGTCTTTAAATGTTCATTTAATGTTTTGGACTATTTTTTTTTTCATGTAAAATGTGAAAGCTTCGATTATGGAGGAAATTAAGATATATCAATCAATCATACTAACGAACCTTTAACCGGAAGTTAGACTTATACAGTATTAAAAAGTTTAAAATAAGTCGAAATGTTTCCCCAATATCTTGGTGGCTACACTTTTTGTGCAACACCTTTCTGATCAAAATTACTGTAATATGCACAATCTGATTCTAAAATATCTACCGACTGACGATTTAGATAAATTATGGTTATGGTGTTTAACGCCATTTTCAACAATATATCAATTATATCTTGGTGGTCAGTTTTCTTGGTGGAGGAAACCGGGGTACCCGGAGAAAACTACCGACCTTCCGCAAGTCACTAACACACTTTATTTCTACGAATAAATTACAAATATATATACACTGTACTATGTACATTAAATATCATTGTACTTATAAAATTACAACTATATACATTTTTTTTGTATATACATTGTTCTATATACAATACATACTGTTGTACTTATAGTAATAGATTAACCGTTTTAGGTAAAAGACCAGTAGTGAATCAATAATTCTAAACAATTATCTTTGTTGCCGCCAGTCATTTTAAACACTGTTAGCTTTGATTGTTCATGAAAAACATATTTTATTCTTCCCATCAATAATCCTAACTTGTCAAGAGTAGTTACTGGTTATTAACAATCGTTTTCAATTACTTATCGTGTGTATTGCTGATGCTTCTTTGATTTTCCCACGGGGAACTTTTGCGGATCATAAGCTGAAATCACTCATTAAAGGAATCATTACTTCATGATCGGACTAAAATCATTTTAAAGCTGCAAATTGGTTCTTGCATGCTATAAATGAATCATCTTTGGCAATTATTAGTTCTGTATCGGTGGACATTTTGGAATCAGTGATACTAATTAGTGTTTTAGACGCTAATAGCCTTACGGCGTAGGGGAGCGATAAGAAAATGGCTGGATGTCTTACAAATTATTTGTTTTATAAATGTCTGTCAAATGAACAAATTAATGATGCATTGATTATTTAAATGATATATTTACATTTCTGCTCTCATTTTAGCCGAGCCACTAGAGAACGAAGTCTCTCCGTATCTTATACAGTATTATCTTTGTTCTTCAAAGATAAGTCATATTTTGGGTGATTTATGAGAAACAAAATATGTTCAAAAAATAAAATCTACACCAAGAGAAACATCTTTTTCATTGATCTTTTGTTTATCTTTGATATCTTCTTAAGAACTTCAATGCTTCAATAAAGAAATATCTTCTTAAGAAATTCAATGTTTCAATAAAAGTAAAGACACATCTTGAGAATACTTGAAAATTTTGTTTTCCAAAAATCTACATCATATATCCCAATTCTCATGACAGATACATGCATATGTCTACTTAATTCACATTAGTTGCAAGGATATTTGTTCCACTGACAACACATTTTAGTATGTACAGTAAAAACGATAAAACATCTCAGATAATATATGCAATACACAGATAAGAAAAACAAAGCGGACTGCTACAGATACAGACATTGGCATACCGACCACAAACGGCGACTCAACAACGTCAAGAGCGTCACAAAGGAATAAACGAGAAGAAAACAGACAGTGTACTAGTCTCAAAGAATGACTATTTGTCTGTTGTATCCACACATGGTAGTCGGAAGTTAAAACTAAATAATCAACCAAGGAAACAAGTATGTTCTCCAGGGTTACGGTAGTATATTAATATAATTTATCATGTATGTTTCTATTTGAGCAGGTAAATTACATTGTTATATACTGTCACTGGTCGAAATATTTATCATGTCTGTTTCTATTTGAGCAGGTAAATTACATTGTTATATACTGTCACTGGTCAAAATATAGCCTTTTGATTTCTGGTACACCTGTCACAAGTTAACTGTTGAGACAATCAAGGGATAATTATATCATTTTATTATTTAATTCAAAATATAAACGTCGATGTACTAATGCGATTTTTCTGCTGGATAGACACACTATATATATATATATGCTGTGTCTTAGAATATGGAAGTGGAAGTTAAAGAAGGTGCATACATGTCGTATATCTTAAATTATAAAGTTTACATGTATTCGTCGCAAAACCGAGGGAAAGGCTCGGTGAATCTCGCCATTATTCCAGGTTTTAAGCCTCATACACATAATATTATACTTTATATTTGAAGATATACAACATGTATACACTTTCTTTAACCTCCACTGATGGATAATACACAATAACCCTACAAGGTAACGATCTGAGAGAAAAAAAAATGTTCTTTCCAAAATAGTCTGGCATGTCCTTATTATGTTGGCAACTAAACAGTAGCATGAAGAATAGCAGATTTGTAATAACCATCAAATACCAGAATTAATTGGAATCATGTAAATCTCTCTCCCTTTATTATTAATACATTTCTATGCAATGCACTATTACAACAACACAACTATCACAATATAAATTGGCTATTATCGGAAACTAAAAACCGCTGAATAAATTAATAAAACCACTAAATGTTTCATCTCTTGTAATTGACCGCTTATCAAACGATATGCGGGTTACTTCTGTGGTTATCGTGCACAATTTCTTGTAATTAAAGAAATCCCACATAACAACCCTAGAAATTAATTGAATTTTGAACAAAGACAAAAACCCATTTATCTTTAACACAAAATTGACATCCATGCAAATATTGTTGGCAAATATTTCCATCCATATTTTTACAAAATAAGATTTTATAATTTCCCGGACATGCGATGTCAGAAATGAATAATGTTTGAAATAAAATGGAAACGAGGGGGTTTTCGGATATTTCTATGATGTAAAATAATGTCACTGTATTTTAATATAATCAAACACAAAAACAGTCAAACCTGTATTAAGAGGTCACCATGTGGGAGAAGGAAAAAGTGGTCTTATAATACAGGTGACCAATTCATATGAATTTTTTTATGAGAGGACAAGAAAAAGGTGACGTTTTAATACAGATGACTGCTTAATAGAGGTGACAATATAGGCAGGTTTGACTATTCATAGATCTAGTTATATATTGTATTTTCTTTTACCAATACACGTTATTTAGCATAGAGATATATCAAACTACAATTAAATCTTACATGAAATCGGCAATACAACATTAATGTAGCATTTCTCAGAAAGAGTTTCAATAAAATATAGATTATTGTTGCTAGCTTTATTTGTTTCCTTTCAAACCTGAATCGTCTGTAAGGGGTGTCTAGTTACGACCAGTAACATGGGACTTGTGGACACATGCGATGCATGCAGCTGATTAACCAATGGAGATTATTGTCGAATAAATACAACAATGACTGTGACCTTGTGGAATGCGAGAATTCTTGCCATGATTCTGAAGGTAAAAACTACACATAAAATACAGCAGTGAACATTGATATTATTGACAGTAGCTAGATGGGCAATGTCCGATGCAGCAGCCCGACCCCAACGACAAGTTTTACACTTAAATATCTAAATTTGGAATATACTCATTTACTGATTGTAACTAACCATCCAACGTTTTCTTGTTTTTTTTTGTTTTTTTTTTTGTGTTCTATGTTTTTTTCTTTCTTTCTTTATTTTATCATTATGATTATTGTTTTTTTGTTTTGTTATATTTGTTGTTTTCTTTCTTTCTTTATTTTAATATTATGATTATTTTTGTTTGCTTTTTTTGCGGTGCCTTCCTTGCTCATCAATTTTATTTTATTTTGTTTTATTTGTCATCATTCTGTGACTTGTACTCAATCTTGCCCGTGTCTCTCTGGATTTGTTTATATTTGTCTGCTCCTTCGGTTTCCTCTAGCGTTTTATTTGAATTCGCACAACCTGACATGATTTAATAATATAATGGGTAGCCTTTGATACACATTGCACAGTGCGTAGTAAAAATGCGTATAATCAAATCGCTCTTGAATTGAAATGGCAAATTGATATACAGAGACTTTCAACGTGTAGATGGTTACATTTTGTTCATACACACAGCACAGATACAATGTAATATCGAAAGAACTATTAATACCATTCTGTATTTGGAAGTAAAAAAAAAGCATGACTATAGATAGAATAATTAAACGAATTTAATTCCGCCACTTTTTATTGAAGTGCCTGTTCCAAGCTAGTAAAGTGAGCGGTCATGTATTTGTGAGTTAGAGGTATCGATATTGCCTCTTTCTGTGATTGTTCTAGTGGACTTTGGAACTGTTCCGACAGTGTATTATTTTTGGTTTTTCATTTTATTTGAATAACTTGCACACTGATTAAAGCATCAGTGCAGAACTGCGATTTTAAGATTTTTCATTTCTTTTTAAAATATAGTCTTAATCAATTTAAATTTGAAAATTAATTTAATTAGTAAACAGATCGAAAAGTTCTGAACTCTTAATATCAGACCGATATCAAGATACAATGTATATCTAAATTGGTACGATTCTGTCATTTTATTTGACTTGAAGCAAGATACGATACGTATTATACGAGCTAGAAACACATGCATACGTATCCGATACAGTGAATACAACACAATTATTCAGAACCGGATGATAACTAATATGTTATGCCACAATTTGAGGTAGTGACAAGTGACGTATGTTTGTGTGTATTGTACTGTATATATTATAGTACGTCATATGTTATTTCGTTGTGGGTGTGTTTCAATGGGAGCATCTGTATGAAAGTTTGTATGTCTTGTCTTGTATATATTGTCGTATGTCTTATGTTATTTCATTATGTTTAAAGCTTATCATTATTATTGTGTATATTCTGTATATGTTAAGGAGAGCTACTTGTAGCCATTGGCTGTGTAATAATCTTCGTTAAATAAATAAAGAATTAAACTAAGTATCTAATAAACCAAGTACATGTTGTAAATGCCGAAGCACTAACTACTGGCTGGAACTCCCCTCGGGAACTAATAATTCACCAGTAATAGTAATAAAAACGTAGATATCTAAATTAGTACCCACGTCACGTGTCGGTAATAATCTACATCAGATCAAATGATTGGCAGGTCAAATACATTAAAATCTTTAGGAGCAAGCAAGTCAAAGGATTTAGAACTCAGCAGATGGAGATTATGAACGATAAGTTAATACAACAGTGGGCAACAAACCTGTAACCCTCTTTTTATTGTTTGGTACTGCATGTAGTTCACTAATATGCATTAAGGAGGTGGTCCTTTATGTGGCACATTATAAATCATTATAGAAGAGAGTTGTCGGCTATTTTTATGTACAATATTTACATTGAGATGTAAAATTAAAGATGATTAAAGTCTTATGTCTACTTTTAATTTTACACAATTACATACTTAACCTGTTTACGGTATGAAGATTGAAGAGTACCAATGTATATAAATACTATTTCAATTGTCAAAAAACAAAATTAAATATTATATATATCCTCAGCGTCCGGCCTCGAATAGTTTGTTACTACTAAGTTTCCACATTTTGTAGTGTTATTATAGCATTGTAATTAATGTGATTGCATGTATTAAGTTCGCAATAATAACATAAATAAAATTAGTTACATAACAAACGACATTTAGAGTTTCGCTTAATCTGATTAATAACAGACGTTGAATTTCGAAAATTGAAGAAAGATTAGGAAAAGAAATGTTTATTACCATCACTGTGTCGATATCTTTACTGATGAACTATTAGTCCCCGATGCTATCATCCATCCAGTAGTCAGTGCTTTGGCATTGACAAAGCGTAGTCGATATATGTTTTATCGAAATGTACAGTTCCTAAATACCAGTAATACAAGTGTGATTAAAACTAAGGTTCTCCTCCATCAGGTACAGATTACCTTAGCCGATCTTAGATATCCTCTTTAGGCCCTTTGGTGTTCTTGCTCCTCCATCAGGTATAGATAACCTTAGCCGATCTTAGATATCCTGTTTAGACCCTTTGGTGTTCTTGCTCCTCCATCAGGTATAGATAACCTTAGCCGATCTTAGATATCCTGTTTATGCCCTTTGGTGTTCTTCCTCTCCTCCATCAGGTATAGATTACCTTAGCCGATCTTAGATATTCTGTTTAGGCCCTTTGGTGTTCTTGCTCTCCTCCATCAGGTATAGATAACCTTAGCCGATCTTAGATATTCTGTTTAGGCCCTTTGGTTTTCTTGCTCCTCCATCAGGTATAAATTACCTTAGCCGATCTTAGATATACTGTTTAGGCCCTTTGGTGTTCTTGCTCCTCCATCAGGTATAGATAACCTTAGCCGATCTTAGATATTCTGTTTAGGCCCTTTGGTGTTCTTGCTCCTCCATCAGGTATAGATTACCTTAGCCGATCTTAGATATTCTGTTTAGGCCCTTTGGTGTTCTTGCTCCTCCATCAGGTATAGATAACCTTAGCCGATCTTAGATATCCTCTTTAGGCCCTTTGGTGTTCTTGCTCCTCCATCAGGTATAGATAACCTTAGCCGATCTTAGATATTCTGCTTAGGCCCGTTGGTGTTCTTGCTCTCCTCCATCAGGTATAGATTACCTTAGCCTATCTTAGATATTCTGTTTAGGCCCTTTGGTGTTCTTGCTCCTCCATCAGGTATAGATTACCTTAGCCGATCTTAGATATTCTGTTTAGGCCCTTTGTTGTTCTTGCTCCTCCATCAGGTATATATTACCTTAGCCGATCTTAGATATCCTGTTTAGGCCCTTTGGTGTTCTTGCTCCTCCATCAGGTATAGATTACCTTAGCCAATGTTAGATATTCTGTTTAGGCCCTTTGGTGTTCTTGCTCCTCCATCAGGTATAGATGACCTTAGCTGATCTTAGATATCCTGTTTAGGCCCTTTGGTGTTCTTGCTCCTCCATCAGGTATAGATTACCTTAGCCGATCTTAGATATCCTGTTTAGGCCCTATGGTGTTCTTTCTGCTCCATCAGGTATAGATTACCTTAGCCGATCTTATATATCCTGTTTAGGCCCTTTGGTGTTCTTGCTCCTCCATCAGGTATAGATTACCTTAGCCGATCTTAGATATCCTGTGTTAGGCCCTTTGTTGTTCTTGCTCCTCCATCAGGTATAGATAACCTTAGCCTATCTTAGATATCCTGTTTAGGCCCTTTGGTGTTCTTGCTCCTCCATCAGGTATAGATTACCTTAGCCGATCTTAGATATCCTCTTTAGGCCCTTTGGTGTTCTTCCTCCTCCATCAGGTATAGATTACCTAAGCCGATCTTAGATATCCTGTGTTAGGCCCTTTGGTGTTCTTGCTCCTCCATCAGGTATAGATAACCTTAGCCTATCTTAGATATCCTGTTTAGGCCCTTTTGTTTTCTTGCTCCTCCATCAGGTATAGATTACCGTAGCCGATCTTAGATATTCTGTTTAGGCCCTTTGGTGTTCTTGCTCCTCCATCAGGTATAGATTACCTTAGCCGATCTTAGATATCCTGTTTAGGCCCTTTGGTGTTCTTGCTCTCCTCCATCAGGTATAGATTACCTTAGCCGATCTTATATATCCTGTTTAGGCCCTTTGGTGTTCTTGCTCTCCTACATCAGGTATAGATTACCTTAGCCGATCTTAGATATCCTGTTTAGGCCCTTTTGTGTTCTTGCTCTCCTCCATCAGGTATAGATTACCTTAGCCGATTTTAGATATCCTGTTTAGGCCCTTTGGTATTCTTGTTCCTCCATCAGGTATAGATGACCTTAGCCGATCTTAGATATCCTGTTTAGGCCCTTTGGTGTTCTTGCTCTCCTCCATCAGGTATAGATTACCTTAGCCGATCTTAGATATCCTGTTTAGGCCCTTTGGTATTCTTGCTCCTCCATCAGGTATAGATTACCTTAACCGATCTTAGATATTCTGCTTAGGCCCTGTGGTGTTCTTGCTCCTCCATCAGGTATAGATTACCTTAGCCGATCTTAGATATCCTGTTTAGGCCCTTTCGTGTTCTTGCTCTCCTCCATCAGGTATAGATTACCTTAGCCGATCTTAGATATCCTGTTTAGAGCCTTTGGTT
>MJUT01003477.1:449226-468495 GCA_002080005.1 Gigantidas platifrons
CTGTTTAGGCCCTTTGGTGTTCTTGCTCCTCCATCAGGTATAGATAACCTTAGCCGATCTTAGATATCCTGTTTAGGCCCTTTGGTGTTCTTACTCCTCCATCAAGTATAGATTACCTTAGCCGATCTTAGATATCCTCTTTAGGCCCTTTGGTGTTCTTGCTCCTCCATCAGGTATAGATTACCTTAGCCGATCTTAGATATCCTGTGTTAGGTCTTTTGGTGTTCTTGCTCCTCCATCAGGTATAGATAACCTTAGCCTATCTTAGATATCCTGTTTAGGCCCTTTGGTATTCTTGCTCCTCCATCAGGTATAGATTACCTTAACTGATCTTAGATATTCTGCTTAGGCCCTTTGGTGATCTTGCTCCTCCATCAGGTATAGATTACCTTAGCCGATCTTAGATATCCTGTTTAGGCCCTTTGGTGTTCTTGCTCTCCTCCATCAGGTATAGATTACCTTAGCCGATCTTATATATCCTGTTTAGGCCCTTCGGTGTTTTTGCTCATCCATCAGGTATAGATTACCTTAGCCGATCTTAGATATCCAGTTTAGGCCCTTTGGTGTTCTTGCTCTTCTCCATCAGGTATAGATTACCTTAGCCGATCTTAGATGTCCTGTTTAGACCCTTTGGATTTCTTGCTCCTCCATCAGGTATAGATTACCTTAGCCGATCTTAGATATCCTGTTTAGAGCCTTTGGTTTTCTTGCTCCTCCATCAGGTATAGATTACCTTAGCCGATCTTAGATATCCTGTTTAGGCTCTTTGGTTTTCTTGCTCCTCCATCAGGTATAGATAACCTTAGCCTATCTTAGCTATCCTGTTTAGACCCTTTGGTTTTCTTGCTCCTCCATCAGGTATAGATAACCTTAGCCGATCTTAGATATCCTGTTTAGGCCCTTTGGTGGTCTTGCTCCTCCATCAGGTATAGATTACCTTAACCGATCTTAGATATCCTGTTTAGGCCCTTTGGTTTTCGTGCTCCTCCATCAGGTATAGATAACCTTAGCCGATCTTAGATATCCTGTTTAGGCCCTTTGGTTTTCTTGCTCCTCCATCAGGTATAGATAACCTTAGCCGATCTTAGATATCCTGTTTAGGCCCTTTGGTATTCTTGCTCCTCCATTAGGTATAGATAACCTTAGCCGATCTTATATATCCTGTTTAGGCCCTTTGGTGTTCTTGCTCTCCTCCATCAGGTATAGATTACCTTAGCCTATCTTAGATATCCTGTTTAGGCCCTTTGGTGTTCTTGCTCCTCCATCAGGTATAGATAACCTTAGCAGATATCCTGTTTAGGCCCTTTGGTGTTCTTGCTCCTCCATCGGGTATAGATAACCTTAGCCGATCTTAGATATCCTGTTTAGGCCCTTTGGTGTTCTTGCTCCTCCATCAGGTATAGATTACCTTAGCCGATCTTAGATATCCTGTTTAGGCCCTTTGGTGTTCTTGCTCCTCCATCAGGTATAGATTACCTTAGCCGATCTTATATATCCTGTTTAGGCCCTTTGGTTTTCTGGCTCTCAACAACTTCTAAATCATTTGGCTTTCAAATAGTTTTTCTTTGAGCGTAGCTGATTAAGGTTATTCCAGTAACGCGCCGTGCGCACTAAATTGGATATCTACGTTTTCATTAAACAGTGATGGAAAACAGTTTCACCAATACCAACATGAAGATAACTCACCTCCTTTGCTATAACCCTACCTATCTACTCTAACGAAAAGTGTTAGGGTTTCGGGACTACAAGTATTATTGAGAACTGAGCCATGAAACCATCTCATGTGTAGTTGTCTGGATCTTTAACATTTAGGGTTTGGGGAGTTTATTATGACTCGAGCTAACTTCAGTAGATGTAGGTTTCTTGTCAGAAGTCAACAAGAAGGCCGCCTATTATCATTAAACTTAAAGCAGTCTATTAAGTGAAGTCAGTTTATGTAATTGTAGATCACTAGATCGTTGATTGTCCTGTTGTACTTTTTCTTTTGGCCATTGTTTTGTCTGTTCTTCTTCGATATACGGATTCTGATAGCCCCTTTGGTATCTTCAAACTCTTCTTATATAAGAAAAGTTTAAACATACCAAATGGATAATCGGAAGTCGTAAATTGAAGAATAGACAATTCAATGACCAAAAGGACAGACATTGATCTACAACACACTAGAATATTTAGTGAAGGAACATGTATATAGAGGAACGTGAGACTAAAGGACCCAGCTGGCTTCTTTTAGTTTTTCCTGGGAAGCTCCTGTATAGGGTATGCCTCTTACGAATGAAGGAACATATCGGCAACTGTCTGTTGAAAATCAAACTAAACATAACAAACATGTTGTCGATCAAATAGTCGAGCATTTTGACGATGTCAGATTCAGAGAACGTTTTGTTAGATTCAGATTGGTTTCTTATAATATAATATTTGTTTCTTCTCAAAACAAGATTTTTGTATCCCCATCGGTCATTCTTTTTTTTATGAAACACATTTGAACTAATTATTTTAATCTGTCTTTTAGCTTTGAATAAATAATGCTGCATGTGAAACACAATTAAAAGGACAGTATCTGCAATGTGAGTTTTTTCTTCTGTCATTCTTTTGAAGTGAATCGTTAATTAGTTTATACAAAATCAAAGTTTTACGACGTGTATCCGTTGACAATTGAGCTATTATCACTAATTAGACATGATCTACATAGTCATTGACTGTATTTGAAGAGAGGTTTTTTTTTACATTACGCAATCAGTATGTATACATAGACATGGGGTATGAAATGGGATTATTTGATAATTCTTTTAATAAACCATAATAAGAACGCCCTTTAACTCCAAATCGACTGCCATGCTGCCGTCCTATGTTGATTCTTGTTTTATAATATCTAGACACAGCTTCTCTTCTTTTTTTTTTAGCAGAATTCGTTTAATTTATTGATTGATGTGTAACACCAACCTTAGCATTATTTCAACTATATCGTGGTGTGAATAAATGCTATATTAATTTAAACACCTACAAGACCGTTAGAAATAATACAAACTTGTCTTTCCCATGCGAACAAGGAGCAGCTTTGCACCTGTCACCATTCCTCCTTTTCTAAATATGTCACAACTCTGTAGGTCTGTGCAATGGGAAATCAAGCTTCCATGCATAAAATAAATATGTTTGACATATTGTCACAAGGCAGAAACGATTTTCAGGAAATCATTTCAAGAAAAAATGAAAATACGTCGCCTTTATATTTTCAAAAAGACCTATTTTGTTGTTACTTATGTTTTTAATATATTTTTTGTAAAATATTTAGGTCGACAACAATAACCGAAATAGTAATTGCAACAGGTTCAACAAAATACTCAAGGTATTTTAATTTAAGGCGATTTATTCAATTTGCCGATAACGTGGAATCCGCGTAGTATAGATATTTGACTTCGTTCTCAGCAGTTTTGCAGCAGCTCACAATGAACATCTTATTTTGAGTGGTTATCATAGCTGGACAAACGTGTTTGATTCCCTGGTCTCTCCTATTCGATGTACAACCGACAGGACATCCGCTACTTGTGCGAAGCATATCAAATATGCAACTCATCCTTTATGCCTCATTTTTGTATGGAGAATGGCAAAAGCCTACAGCAGCTTATACCGAGCATGCTCTTTGGAAGTGTTCGTTGAAAGCACATTGCAACGAATTTTGGCAATTCAAACTTCTACCATTTGGCTAATATATGTTTTATCTATGCATTAATTATTATTTGTACGATGGTTTCTGTTATGAAAATAGCTGAAACACTGCTGTTCATTAGCCATTAATTTTGCCACACCCTCTCCCTCTTCATTTAAAAATTACTCTACATCTTTAAGACCAGCATTTGTAAAGACGGCATAAACCGTCTAATGATTCAATGTGTGTAATTATATGAAAACTTTTATTTAGATATCTTTATATATTGTGTACTATTAAGTGGCAATCAGTATGCAAAAATATTTTATCAGTGGTAAGAATTATATAGCAAAAAAACACGAAACACCTGAGTAATTTTTCTTTCATTTTGCCAGCATCCATGACAAGACTGATACCGTTCTTATAAAATTAAATCGCCTTATCTTTAATACTCGACACATATATATTGCTTCACTAACATTTGTAACCATAGGAAAAAAACGACACATAGCCCTGCACGTGGTCAAGAATGGATACTGTTAAAACATTAAGAGTATCATCGCTCGTGCAACGAACGGAAATGCTTGAAAATCACCATCGTATTTCTTAATTGCCGATCCATTATTCAATAAATATAACATATAAACACAGCTATTTAGATAAATAAGTAATAGTATTACCGTAAAAACTAGAGCAATTTTGTTTGAGTTATCAGATTGCTACTAATTATCAGATAATGGAAGGTAGAATAACTGTAGACACGCATAATTTGCTTTATATTGGCGAACTAAAAAATCTCTCAGTCTATGCGTAATCAGTTATTTTCGGAAAGTTTTTATGGTTGTCAGTATCATGGAAACTCTTCTTTAATGGAAAACATTTTTCGTAGTCATATCCGGTTTTAGTGTCGAACTTAATAGTCACGCATATTTTTTTGTATCCAAATCATTTAGAAAATTTAAACATTTGTCTCCAATCTAAATTGCTACAGACACAATAAGAAATTAAGCTGGTGATCAATGCCAAAGCACTATCCTTAATCAGAAGGTGCGATGTTAACGGAAACGAATGCCTTTATGACTATAGTATTAATATGACGATATCATGTAGGCAGAAATACTTAATTATCAAGAGGAAAATTGTTTTAAGTGAAGACTAGAAGAATGGTATTACCTCTAATGAAGCTGTAATCTGTCTTATGACCTATTTAGTGAATTAAAAGCTCACAAATGACGGTTAATCACGTAAGACGTCAATAATTGACGCATTCATCTCAAAATTATAAAAGGTTAGGACACTTAAAACTGCTCATTTTAACGTTCTTCGAGATTAAAAGAATGTTTATGTTTTGTTGATTTTTATTATTTAATTGAAACCGCAATTAATTAAAATTGAGCGTATAATAAAATTGTTTTTAATGGTTTTTGTCACGGACGTTTGAATGTTTTCACAGTCTTTATAGCTTAAATTGTTTTAATACAAAACAAACACGAACATACCCTTATGGTGATGAAATATGCGATAGTGATAATATCTTAATTTATTCTTCTTTTGTTTTGCAATGTTTTGTAATTGAAGTTCAACAGTCAAGTTCGTACGAGTTTTATTCTTAATTCCTGTGCTACATCTAGATCACGTAAATAGTTTAAATAAACGTCTGAAAATACCGAAGAGGCAATAAAAAATGGACAATCCAGAGAAACTGGCAACATAGGGTACACAAGACGAAGAAAAACAAAACAAAAACACAACACAATATGTGTTGAACACCACTTTACGCAAACAATTGTCATGTGCAACCTCTGACCTAATATTTAACTAGTTGAAGGCAGTCAGGATTTGGTAGAAGTAGAAGGATCCTTAATGTTAAATAATATAATATTTTGTTTTTACTTATTCGTTCTATGTATAGACATTTCTCTCCACTATAGACGCATATATAGCTTATTGTATATCGTTAAATGTTGTGTGATTTTAATGGATGATGTAATAAAATAAAACTCTAGTTTCCTAATTAAAATAGTTTATAGCCAATCGGCATGACTCACAAAAGGTCGTCAAAAGTGGGCTTTCTTTTACTTTCGTTCTATCGGTGTTATTGTGTCCATTCGATTTTTTTCTTCATGTGACGGATGTTAACATTCGGAATTTCTTCGTAAACTTGATCGTTGTTGTTGAACATTAAGGGGAAATTATTCCATGACACCAACAAACATGCAACCAGCGAAAAGCATGCATTTATTAACTCACGTAAAAGGGAGAAAATGGAAAGTGTTAGAACTTTTACTTCATAGCGGCCGGCCGTCAACGAAAATAGCAAACAATCTACCAATCGGCTGCATAATATGTTTTACGCGCAAGGAACTTCAGGGATTCTCTAAGCTATACCTTCCATATAATAACGGTTCTTTGGGTGGATTGTTACCAACTTTATGTCTTTCACAAGGTACAGACAAACTTTATGACATAAAGTTGTATTCATTATACATCGATACGAGTTGGAGTCAAACTAACGGATGTTTATTAAATGTCGGAATTAATTGCATACATATAAAATGTATAATCCTCAAGAAGAGTAACAAGACGGATGCCATTGGCGAGTTCGGAACTTCTTATTCTTCCGGAACACCCCTAGTTTTAGTGAGGTTCGTGTTGCTTAATTTCTAGTTTTCCATTCAAAAAATATATGCCCCCTCCTCTTCCTTACTTCAAGGTAAACATCTGTCCTTTTCCCCTTCCCCACTTCGCCTCAATATTTTTCGCTTATTTGTGATCCTTTCGCTGACCCAATTATATCGTTACACTCCCAAGATATTTCTCTTTTCGACTGCCACATTTAAATATACCTACCGGGCCCACCTCAGACGAATTTGACAAGAATATGCAGCGAAGGTAGCTTGTTTTATTTTTAAGTCATTGAATCGGATACAGCCACTTCTGGTTTGCGCTGGATTTTTCATATGAATTCGGAATTCTCTAGACCGGTCATGTGTAACAATGCCATCGTGATCATCTCCTCTCAAATGTAAAGTAAGCCTTTAAAATACAGATAATTGTTCCAATGCAGATTATAAAAATGTGTTCAACTCCAAAATATTGACATTTGATTTTTAAAGCACCTTTTTTTTTAATTTTCTAAATCAATTTAAAACGGACCGGAAGTGGCTGTATCCGTTTCAATGACTTAAAAATAAAACAAGCTACCTTCGCTATTATTGTCCAATTCGTCTGAGAGGGGGGGGGGGGGGTAGATATATTTAAATGTGGCAGTCGAAAAGAGAAATATCTCGGGAGTGTAACGATATAATTGGGTCAGCGAAAGGATCACAAATAAGCGAAACATATTGAGGCGGTGTGGGGAGGGGGGAAAGGACAGATGTTTACTTTGAAGTAAGGAAGATGATGGGGCATATATTTTTTGAATGAAACAAGTGGTTTGAGGTGAGAGGTAGCTGTTCGTTTTCTTTAAAATTGCTGTAATTATTGATCATCGCTGTTTTATAAATTTTTTTCATAATATATGTATATCAAAAGTATATACCAAATGGTTTAAAATTTGGCTAGGTATTCCACATGTATTCTTACCAATGATAAAAACAAATTTAACATGTATTTATTGTTGTTAATCGACAACATTAGTTCATATAGATCACTATTAGCAATTACATTAATATCCATGGAGGCCACCTAGTTAGACTTAACATTACAGAATCAATATAATAGACTCAGAAAAAAACTTAAACGAGGAAATGATTCTAAAATACTTGGTTTATTGGATATTTAATTACAATTACAATTTATTTCAATTTTATATCTAACATTCCCGAACTGTAAAATATACGTTGCATCGTGGTAAAATATCAAATAAACAACGGATTTCATAAACAATTTCTATTTAGAATTTACTTCAAGTTTTAGTTATTACAAATTGATAAAGCGTGGAGTATGATAGTCCATCTAATGGCCAGTAATATGTGTTGACTGATGATGTATTCGTCGTGTTAACGGTATTTAACCAATCCAGCTATCAAAACACTTCGACAATGTTAAGAACGAAACTTTATGACAAAAGAGATGATTTCAATTTTCCCATTGTGAACTTTCCAAGTAGCAACATTCCAGTAGCATCTGCATATGGAGTATAAATGTATCTCTCTCAGTTGATCCGATATTCCAGAGCTTGTGGGTCCTATCATGATTACCAGGAAGCTACTGAACGAAGAGTTCTAGTGGTAAAGTTTAAGTCATCACTTCGAGCGTTTTGTAGTTACCAATATGACCTTGTTAAGCGTTACGGAATATCTTTGTTAGAAATTACCACGAATATGTTCCGTTTGTCGTAATCACAATCTGATCCTTTCCTCATTCATGACTTATCACCGGGTTTTTAACAAGAGTAACACGACGGGTGCCATATGTGGAGCAGAAACTGCTTACATGAGATCATCCCCTGTTTTTATTAGGGTTTCTGCTTCTCGATCTTTAGTTTTCTTTGTAGATCGTTGATTGTCCTTTATTTTCCCTTTTGCTCAATCAGTCATTGTTCTGCCTGTCCTTCTTCAATTTACGGCTTCTGATTATCCCTTTGATATCTTCAAACTTTTCGTCCGTGGCAACTATAACACATGTGCTAACACGACAACAAAGCATGGCTTACGTGAGAAAAAAAGTTTGAAATTTTTGTTTCTGCTGAAAATATACATTATACTAAATCAACATATTATAATACAGAACATTGGGAAATATAGGGAGAAGGTCCACTAACTACCATATTTGTGAGTTCTATTCCTATTAATGGCAATATGTGTTTAATATAAAGATCACTCCGAGGAAACACCGAGGTGTACAGAAAGGACCTAGTTTCTCCGCTGCGGTGTACAGCCTCTCCGAAACGGATACCCGCTAATTGCATCAAATACAAAACTCAATGCCTCTTGTGTATGGATCACGTCAAGCTCCTTTTACGAAATGGCAGTTTGCAGCAGCTCCTAACCAGTAACAATGTGCTACGAGTGGTCGTTTGGTGCCTGTTGCAAGACAGCATTTTCCTATTATATCCATTATATCCTTTGTTTGTCTTCTGACAATATAAACTTTCGCTTACAGTGACTTTAATCCCATCCACATTGGGTTATACACTCATCACTTACTCAATTATTGTCACAAATCGAATGTCGGAAATGGTTGTGGGATTCTGCGTTGAATGTACCAGTTTACGGAAGTACAATGTAAAATTTGATTGGTTAACTTTGAACATGAAATGGGAAGTATTATCTCTGTATACATAGACAACAATTTTACAAACAATAAAAAAAACCTCATTGAGGTAAGATGTCGTTGGGATTGGCCTATGAATGGAAGCAAAGAATGCCACAGTCAAAAGATGGTACTGGTATGCATGGATATGATTGAAATATTTTGCCTTGCAAAGGGCTACCAACGACCGCTCCCTGTAAATTGCTTTTTATTACGAGTTAATGTACGTTGTATCTTACGTCAATATCTAGCGTTGATACCTCCATACATGAGACACTCGATAACGTCCTATGGGTGTATTTGATTCGGCCGCACTGATGGATTGATAAAATACTAAAGAATATGAAGAGCCCACGAACTTACCCTTTCAATGCTTGATGTGTCAGTTATGAAATGAAAGTGTAAATAGTAATAGAAAACAATTTCACCAATATTAACAAAATGAACAACAACTTCTCACCTGAAACCATTGAACAGAAAGACTATGACGTATAGCATTGGAAATACATGTCATGTCTTGGGCTAGGTACAAAAATGTGGCGGGGCTTAAACCGGTTAATGGGATCCTAGCCCCATGATATTTGTTATTCATATGTGTAGATGCGTCGGCCAACATTAAATGGATAAATATTGTTTATTATATAATTAAATCATGGCAGAATGAATATGCGGGAAATACGAGTAATTTTTGTTAATGATTCAGCAGCGCATCACAATATCAGAACAATTAACGCAATAATCTGTTAATGAGACAGTAAATGATTACCATTAGACCTATTAATGAAGTGTATATAACATCACTTGTTATACATATGTTTATTATATCTGATATTGATACAAGTGTCACGTGGGGCGTACACGTGTATGTGTTGAAGGAATTTATAAAAAAAGAAAAAAAAGAGTTAATTTACATTCCGCCCGTGCCATCCCTGACGTCATTTTCAGTGTTTATTGAGGTTTGTGACATCTGTGCTTTAGAAATACTCAACAATGTTTCAGCCATATTCTCTTTGGAATAAATGTCAGTTTTTGTTACAAATTCGTCCTTCACTTCACTAATTGCTGGATCAATTTCGGATTTAACTTCCGTTTCCGTGTCTTTATTAACAATTTCAAATGCTAATGATTTTTTTTCCTCGTTTCTATTTTTCTTGGCTGTCGACATATTGCCCTGTTTTTTCGATACATCCGTGCTTTTTTCTACATTCAGCTTCAGTTCGGCTGCTTCAGCATTAGAAATATTTTCCTGTTTCTTCCATTTTGTCCGTCTATTTTGAAACCAAATCTTTACCTAAAACAAAACAAACACGCTGAAATATCGTTTTATAGATAATTAGAAAATGTGTTGTTTTGACTCGTGTAAGAGTGTCATAAGTAAAAGAGAGAAAAAAACTAACGAGAATTCAATGACGACTTAATATCGGTTCCTCGTGTAGTGAATGCATTAAACATGCGGACGTGTCACTCACTGTAAATATGTGATACCCGATATTTTTAGGTGATGGTGAAGTAGTTTATTACCAATCAGGCCATGTTCAACTAAATATTTATTTTCATATAGTATATTTTGTCCTTTATATCTGAGTTGCTTGAAAACATTACAGATGTATTTAGATTACAGTGTATGTGTTTGGATAGCTTTGTTTCTGTTACCCTTTTGTGTGTGAGTGTGTTTATCTTTCTTTTTCTTTTTTTCTTTTTCTTTGAATTTGTTGATTTTGTTTTTGTTTTTTTTCTTTTTCTTTGAATTTGTTGATTTTGTTTTTTTGTCTTTGTCTTAGTTTTGTACTGCTTTGTTTTGTCATGTCGAGCTACACCTTTCAATTGGTGGGAGTTGTAACCCACGAACTTAGTGGAGATATACACCGAATACATGGAAAATGTTAATCTAACTACCCAAATACGACCGGGGCAGCTGTGGAACCTTAGCCTTCATTTTTTTTTTTAATTCTCTTGTCACTGATACATGTTTCATTAGACAACGATTAAGTATTTGACTATGTCCGAGTCTGGTTATTATCGAAAATGCTGGACTTCGCAGAAATAAACCAAGGAAAGTTTCTAGCACATCTCGTAGTTTCAAGAGTGTATTAAATGCATTTTTTTTAAGCCCGAAAGAGTAAAAATGTGGCATATCAAATGTCACACAAGTTATAATCAGCAGTATTATTTGATATGTAACCAAATGCAGTCGGATTTGGGTGAAAGAGTTGAGTGAAACATGATCCTGTCTATTTTCGATGGAAGTCACTGTTTGTAGTGGGAAGAAAAAAAATCGGATATATTTTACTTACAAATAATTGATATATTTGTAGGAACTTTTAAACTGCATTCAAAGTATCTTTATTTGTTATTTATAAAGTAATCATGAAAACAAGCAATAATATCTGAATCAAATGAGCAATAACTCGTGTAAATAAATAACAATAAAATTCGTACCCTTTTTATTGCACATGTATTTTATTTTATTGCAATTATTTCTTCTTGATGAAAATCTTTTTCTCACGATCTACTCTTTGTTTTAAAATTTTATTATTAACTGATAATAATTCAATCGTTTTGTCAGTTTATTTCATTATTGCATAAATATTTAATTCCACCCAAAAAAAAAGAGTCTTTATATTTCCTTATCATTGATTCTCCAATAAAATATCAATTTATGTCAATACAATACTTAATGACAATTTAATGAGCTTTTATAACGACGCCACACTTGTAATTTTGACACTTTTACTTAAAGTGTGCGCTGTTCCGGATATCTTCTACTTAAATGGAAATTAAATGAGTTAAGAACTCGAGATGAAACACAATCTTATACCTGATATTATATTTTAATTATCACACTAAATGACAAATGCATTACGAAAATAAAACAATGTCTAAATTGGTTCTTGCGTGAAGAATTACTACTGAATTTTATTGAAGAAAACGATCTACCAACCTGGAATTCAGACATATCCCATCTGCCATTATTATAACTGCACGTGCAAACATCACGTCGTAATTGGGTATAATTAACAACCACAAAAACTTCTATAAACATAGGTGGCAACGACCAACGGTTAAGGTTCAATATTTTTAAATCTTTTGTTCGTTTCACTGAATTATAAGAAAAAAAAACTAAATAAAACGATACAATTTAATATCAGCAATAATTTAAAATTATTAAGATCAATTTCCTTGTAATGAAATTGACTCTTTAAATAAATACATTAGTTTTACATTGGTTTGTTTTTATTTGTCTTTCACGTCACTTGTAACTTCTGAACACACGAATTAAAAACCCATTTAATTTAATTTAATGAATGTAATTTATATTGTAGACAATATTTAAAAAAAATAATAATATACTTACAAATTTATAGAGCTATAAAGAGGAATAATTGAAATATGTAAACTATTGAAATATTATATCTCATATTAAAAAGTAATAAGTTATCAAAACAGTGGACAGTCTATTCGAATCGTATTGTATTTCAAGGCCAGCATTATTTATTGTTGTAATTACCACAATTATTTAATTTTTCCCGTTCTTTTTTCCAATTAATATTAATGCATTTTTAACAACATGTTATTTACAGGAATTCATAATTTGCGTTAATTAGAATACAGGAGAGAGTTAGTAGATACATAGTTTTGTTACAGTCTTTACAGTTTACATTGCAACAATAGGCAAACGATTTATGCAACACAATTATAATAGTTTGATTGATTGATTGATTGATTGATTGATTGATTGATTGATTGATTGGTGTTTAACGCCATCTTTAGCAATATTTCAGCTATATCGTGGAGGGAACAAATTTTATTGTTAACTTAGACACCTAAATTATAATGGTGAACAGGACAAATGCACCAAGAAAATAATTTACAAAGATAAAATATTTTGCATAACAAATATATTGATTATCGAATATGCAATTTAATTTAATTGAACCCAACCCCAATTGAGAGACATGTCTGCGATATTCAAAGGGCACTGGATATCAAACAACAGTTCATATTTATCTATTGTATATATCAAAATAAAATTGAAAACAACAAAGCCATAATTCATATCCTATCCATATTCCAATGGGAATGAATTACGTACAACACATTAATTTTGTCAATTTTTCTATTACTACCAGAAATTGTCGATAATAAATAAGGCAACGGCTTAATTTGTACCATTGAGTATGTTCAATTGGTATTCAGATTTCAAGAGTCTGTCAGTGTTATTCAATAGTCACGGAAGAAGCTTTCAAAGAATGAATATAACCACATTGGCGTGCTCACTTTGTATGCAGTAGATCGTACGAGCCCCTGTTGGGTCAAACCAAAGAGTATGAAATTAGTATGTGTTGCTTCTCCGCTAAGCATGCAGCATTAATGAGTAGGAGCAAAGACTAGTTGACTCGGAATCATGATAATGTGTCCGAGTGAAGCGACATGTCTACCCACGACTATTGTTTCAGAAAGCTAGCTAGCACTATGGAAATTCAACTCAGCGTGTTGGTCTATTACAAAGCGGATATCATCATAATAAAATGTAACTTGTTCTAGCCATGATATAACTGGAAAAATGCTCATTTTGGCGTTAAAAAACTTACTCGAACAATGAATACACCGTCAATAATATATATTAAGTTAGTGTTTAGTATATCTTGTCATTTTGTTCTTCTTTAATAATTCTAGTAAAGTTCAAGTCGTTCATGATTTATATGTGCTAATATGATTTTTTTGTTAATTTGTAGATAAGGTGTTCAACTTGTTCTTTAATCTAATAGAATGTTGAATGGAAAATGGTATCTACTTCTTGTTGTCAAAATGATATTGGAGACGAATTTCAATGTATTAGTAAAATCAAATGTCCCCAGTTGTTTTGCAAATAGACCAAATATATTAATTGAACCGCTTTAAAATTCGAACATTTAAATATGTAGTAACGGATTTCCTTTGCTAATAACCGTCGAATTATCACGCAGAAATTTAACCACGTTGTTTAATAAACATATTACGAAAATTAAACCAACTGGTTGAGCAAGCTAAGAATAGGTAAAAAAAATAATATTCCGTTTTATGTCTTCAATTAAAATATTTCGAAGAACCAATGCCATAATGTCATCAAAACGTTTTAATTGATCATCCTTTGAATTGAGGGTTATGTGCTTCTGGTTGACCAAGTGAATATTACATGTAACAGTTTTGTGCTTGTACCAAATCATGACCTGGATTTCCAAAGTCATATATATCATGGTCTTTTTCATGTTCCATTGTTTGTGTGAGAGGTTGTTGTTGGTTTTGTTGATATACAATCAATGTAGGTGGAATTGTTGACCATCACAATTTAAATTTTCTTTTCATAAAAACCCATATTTTGTTACGATTTATTGACACACAAATTACAGGAGGGCTCATGTCTCATATGTGTTTGTTTGCGTATAGTGGTGTCCAACACATATTGTGTTGTGTTTTACTTGGTGTTTTCGTCACCTTGTGTACCCTTTGTTGCCAGTTTCTCTAGATTGTCCATTTTTGATTGCCTCTTAGATATTCTCTAACGTTTATTTACACCAGAGGATACAATTAATGCATCATATATACATAATCAAATTTAAATGTTGAGCGTTTTGACGTGTAAAATATTTGAGGGTATTAAAGGACATGCACACATTATTTTGTATGTATTAAGACTGGTAAATTCGTTTAAAGTTCTGCTGCCTCATACATAGGTGGCCTTTAGCTGGCTTTAGCTACCCTGTCTGCTATAGGTGGCCTTTAGCTGGCTTTAGCTACCCTGTCTGCTTACTTACTCACAAAGACTTATGAATTATTAGGTTTTCCAGTCTTTTGATTATGAGCGTACCTGATGAAGGTTATTCTAGAAACGTACCTGATGAAGGTTATTCTAGAAACGTACCTGATGAAGGTTATTCTAGAAACATACCTGATGAAGGTTATTCTAGAAACACATATGGGGCAAATCTATATATATATGTCTAATGTCAGTATTCACGCCTACATGTTTGTTCTAAGCTAGGATCTGGATTTCCAATGCGGATTTATGTTGTGGACTTTTTCCCCTTGTTCAATGATTTCATGCGAGACGTGGTTCTTTTGTTTTTAACGTGATATTGTTGGAATTTGATTAGCATCAGTTGGCATGAAATGTCTAGCATGGTCAATAGTCTTCATTTCACTCAGTATCGTGTGCAGGAGGAATTAAATAATAATTTGATGTCACTTCATTTCCAGTTACTTGATAGTACAAAAGTATATTTTTGCTCTAGAAGCCGAAACCCCAACTAAACATGGGACCGTCGTGGTCGTGATCGTATGGTAGTTGAATTTACAACTACATATGCAATCAGTGCCATTCACCTCTAGCGTTGTGAGTTCGAATCCACTCAGGCGAGGTGTTCTCGATACAATATTATGTGATAAAGTTTGCCAGTTATTTGTGACTTGTGACAGATCGGTGGGTTTTTTCCGGGTACTTCGGTTTCCTCCACCAATACAACTGACCGCCACGACATAGCTGAAATATTGTTGAAAGTGACATTAAACACCATAACCCTATCCCCTACTATAGAAGCCTAAACCCCAACTTGACAACCTTATCACAATCTTTGACATATTCATTATTCCAGGTTCAAATTATACAATAATATGTACCTGTGTTTCCGTCACGTTCAGCATCGTAGCCATTTCTGCCCTCTCAGCTGAGGACAGATATTTCTTTTGTTCAAACTGTTTTTCTAATTCAAAGATTTGTCTCCCTGTAAAAGTCGTTCGGGCTTTTTTCTTCTTTACATTGGAATCATTACTGTTGTCGTCAGTCGATCTCTTTCGGCAGTCTTCTGGGTCAGATTCTTCTGTGAATTAAAACATTTGTTTAATTTAATTTAGTGTGAGAGAGATTTTGGCTGTTTGAATTAGAAAAAAACCGAACATAAAATACATACAAATCTATAGATTGAAAAATATCAAACTATTTATTGAAGTATTGGCTAATATTGTCCATGTGACCGATGTTTTAATTTTTACGTACGTTTTATGGGGACCCAATTAGACAATGGTTGTCAAATTCAGCATACACGTTTAATATAATTTCTTCATCTAATATGATTTTATTGATCCACATTTTTTTTCTTTGTTAAATGGCAACGAAGTTAATGCTGTCTTTAGTATGATAGTATCTTACTGTGTTCATTTGATTAAAACCATACAGATCATTTCCCGTTTTGTAGTCGTTTCTGACATATTTTTGTACGTGCATAAGCCCTATTTAAAACCTTACAATAAACAAAAAAGAAAAATATTAAAAATCTTAAAGAAACATAATTGAACATCTTCCATTTTTAATAAATGTTTCTACAAATGTGTATGGTTTTATAAATTGTATCTCCCTGGCTATATCGACGTTTATTTATATATTTGTAGAAATACAAGTTATTTTATGTATTGATTATAGCTTATTATAGTATATATGTAAACAATTAATAAACAATTAATGTCATGCTTGATGATTTTAATTAATAGTTTTATCGTTTTGTCCGTGCTATAAGTCCTGTCAAGGAACATTTTTCATGCAAAGAATAACACAAAGAAGGATTTTTTTTTTACATTTTTGTCATGTGCTTTGTCATGGTTTTATAACATATGCTTTAGATTATTGAAATAGACAAATATATTGGAATGCCACATTGATAGTAAATTATTATGCTTAGCTATAAAAATATTTTATATTATATTTTCATAAACTCCAATTCTTTTTTTTTTAATTATTCTTTTAGATTTCAAGACATATCTATACATTTTAGCTGAAATTCGAAGGATTCTGAGAATAAATTAAGTGTTTTTGACAACACATTGTTGATTTTAATACTAAATAATAATAATTGAAAAAAATAATATATATATAACCCGAGCACCTTCTTACCATTTAAAAATATTAGGACTGAAACCATATATATTCTTTCTCAGCAACAGAAAAAAAACATAGGAAAAAAAAATTCTGATATCATTGATCTATTTTTAAAATGTTGATCCACATGTATATGAAAAACAATAATTTCTATGTTCTAGTAACTCATAGTACTGAGAAATGAAGTATTGAATTGAATTCAGAAATTAAACCAAATTTGAATTTGCATATTGAAGTAATATTAGGTAATAATATAATGTGACTATACCTTTAATCTCATGCTTAGTATCACAGGTGCTGGTTCTCAAGTAACACCCTTCACATTTACACGTATAACCAAAGTCAGTCACACTTTCTTTCTTATTTTTGTCTTTTTCACTTTCTTCATGAATTCCAAGTATATCCGTTATAAAATGTCTACTATTTTTTCTGGGTGGCTCGTAGATATGAGGGTGCCACGTCCTGGGTGTGGTAAACAACATGCTACCCTGAGGTAATAGGGCCGTCGATGAAACAAAAGCGTGAATTCTATGGTTCATTCCACATTCCATATTAAAAATAATATAAAAATCGATTAAAGAAAATTATCCTCTTTGACAAGTTATATACTTGTCTCCCAGAAGTAGGTAATTTGTTTTGTTGAATTTAAAACTTGCAGTAGTTATTAAAACAAATGATGTTAAGTGGAGTATCAACTCATGGTGATAGGATGCCTTCATATAAATCTATTAGCTAGTTAATGAGCCTTTAAGATGATGTCGGTCTGGGGGAGGTGCCTAGCCTACATAATCAGGTCTCACTAATCGCTAATATTTACTGGGAATTATTGGAAAATTTATCTTATATCACACTGTCACTTATAAAATTAATGATCATAAAATGATATAGATAAGCTTAATATTTGTAACACAGGGTGTCAAGAGAAATCTTAGAGAAGATTGTCGGTATTGACCGATACCATTTAATTGTTTCTATTATCTCTAACCATATTGCTACCGATAGTAAAACAGATCACTTTACAAATTACTCTCAATTTACTTTTTTTTCAAGTTTATTTTATTTTCACTTCACGCGTGTCGGTTCAAAGTTCTTTCAGAAACAGGATATCTTGCAGAATCGCGTGTAGTATTATTTTGAATCTTTTACCAATAAAACCAGGATTTATAAATATATTGCGATTAAGGTATTGTGATACACAAAAAAAAATGAAAAATTGTAAATTTATCGTTAAATTTAGTAGATAAATGTGATATTTTAGTTGAAGCACGTCCACCTTTTTTAAATGAAATTTTAATCGTTTATCGCCTCATTGAAGTTTTTATCAACACTGATTTACTTCCCTCTCTTTATATTTATCTCCTGTATCAGAGAATTATTACATCGCAGATGTGAACACTAGCAATACGACACTTTCTTTCTTTAGAAAATAGCCCGTATATATCAATTGATTAAAACCTATTAGCAACAATACCGTTTTCAACGTTTAAAATAGATAAGTGATTTTTTGTTACAATATTATTTTGTTGATAGCACAAGTTTTATAGCTAATACAAGCTGCATAGTTTTACACGAGGGAATCGTATAAAGTGTGACATTTATGTCCCTTAAAGGGGTATATAATTCTACATGACGGAGACCGGGATATTAAATGCCTTTTGTTTCTTGTTGAGAACTGAGACTGTTTGACAGATGACGTCCACATTATTGCAAATATTACGATTTAAATGTAAATAGATATGTTGTGTGAAACCAAGACATGTGTTTCTGATACGATCCTTAATTAATAGAACAATTCTTTTTCTGGGGAATGTATAATGATTTCACGTAATAGTGGCATCCCAGCAGGTTTAATTAAGATGACACGTTGATCGCTTTGGGACCAGGATTGCTATCTTAAAGATGTTATAGACGTAACTAATGGGGCAATTTGTCGATGGAGAGAAGCAATTATTGAAATATTGAAATACAGCGGAGATTTTACAAGACAAAACACCGTAATCACATCATTATTTATTATAATCCTTTAATTATGTTCTTTTTCTGCTCTGAAATGTATTATCAAATAGTTCATGAGATTTGAGGTTTGGGGAGGGGGAGGGCATGCAATTTCTTCCATTTATTTTACGTTCAGTACAAATTATTAAATGCATAATTTCTATCACAGTGTCTATCTATCTGTCATGCGGAACATGTACTCGATCAGTCATGCTAAACACCTATTTGGATGACTGGGTTTAGTCATATGGAACCGACCATTGAACTTTTAGCAAGTAGGGACGCTTGGGTTATGTTTTTTTTTTCGTCCTCACTAAATACACATTTTTACAAAACGAAACAAAAATCATATCATTTTTTTTTTATTAAAAATCCGATTTTTTTTCTAATTTCACCAAACTTTCTAGTTGAAAACTGCAGGGTCAGATTAATTATTATTTGCATCTTTCAGATCAACCCCCCCCCC
>MJUT01003477.1:472871-486309 GCA_002080005.1 Gigantidas platifrons
CTCTAGTAGCCTATGTATTGAATATACAAATGGCCGCTGAATTGACTACTAGTAGCCGGTGTATTGACTGCACATATGACTAATTTATTAACCTCTAGTAGCCTATGTATTGAATATACAAATGGCCGCTGAATTGGCCATTAGTAACAGTTGCATTGACTACACAGATGGCCGCTGAATTGACTACTATAGTAGCCGGTGTATTGACTGCACATATGACTAATGAATTAACCTCTAGTAGCCTATGTATTGAATATACAAATGGCTGCTGAATTGACTACTAGTAGCCGGTGTATTGACTGCACAGATGGCTAATGAATTAACCTCTAGTAGCCTATGTATTGAATATACAAATGGCCGCTGAATTGACTACTATAGTAGCCGGTGTATTGACTGCACATATGACTAACGAATTAACCTCTAGTAGCCTATGTATTGAATATACAAATGGCTGCTGAATTGACTACTAGTAACAGTTGTATTGACTATACACGTGGCTAATAAATTGACTACTAGTGTAGCAGGTATATTGACTATTCAAGCGGTTAATGGATTGACTACTAGTAACCGGTGTATTGACTACAAAAGTGAATACTGAATTGGCTATCAGAATCCTGTGAATTGACTACAACAGTGGCTAATGAACTGACCACGATTAGCCAGTGCATTGCTTGTCACAGTGCTTAATGAATAGGCAACTAGAAGCCTGTGGAATAACTATGCAAATGGCTTATGCATTAAATACTAGTAGCTAATGAATTGCCTCCACTAGTGGCTAATGAATTTGCTACGAGTAGAGGGTGCATTGGTTACTAGTTACAGGTGTATTGACTACACAAGTGGATACTGCAAAGACGACAAATTATTGGCGTATTGACTGCACACGTGGCTAATGCATTGACTTCTATCGACTGCTGTATTTACTACGCAACAGGTTAATACATGTACATAAACAATAAATAGATGATGCATTGACTACACAAGTTGCTAATGAAGGGCTATAGTAACAGGTGTACCTCCAGTTGTGTATAGAAGGACGCGTGTTTTATTGTTTTTTTTTATGTTTGCTCATAGTAATGTCCAACATTTTGATCTATCAAATGTCTTAAAGTTCTGAGTTCTGTGTTGTAATGTCCGCTACGATTTCCGCACACGGATGACGTTCGTCTTAACCTCCAGTTGTTTGTCTCATGTCTTATTTACATTATTTGTGCTTGTTTGTGTATAGTGGTGTCCAACACATATTGTGTTGTGTTTTTTGTTTTGTTTGTTTTCGTCTTGTGTCTTGTGTACCCAATGTTACCAGCTTTTCTGGATTATCCATTCTTGGTTGCCCATTCGGTTTTCTCTAGAGTTGATTCACTACACAAGTGATAATATAGTGGCTACTAGTAACAGGAATAGTGACTACACGAGTGGTTAATGAATCGGCTACTAGATTAAGGTGCATTAACTACACAATGGGGTCATGCATTGACTACTAGAAGCGGCTAATGAAATGATTAATAGTAGAAAGTGTATTGATTACATAAAAGTCCAATGAATAGGCTGTTAGTAGCTGATGTATTGACTACACAGATTGACTAATGCATTCACTATTAGTAGCTAATGAATCGACTTCACGGGTGGCTTATGTATTTACTATTAGTAGTATGTGTATTCACTACACAAGTTGGCTAATGTATTTAATACTAGTAGCGGGAATATTAACTGCACAAGTGGCTAATGAATAAAACTACTGGTAACTGGTGTATTGAATATACAAAGGACTGCTGAATTGGTCATTAGTAACAGTTTTATTGACTACACAGGTGGCCACTGAATTGACTACTAGTAGTCGGTGTATTGACTGCACAGATGGCTAATGAATTAACCTCTAGTAGCCTATGTATTGAATATACAAATGGCCACTGAATTGACTACTATAGTAGCCGGTGTATTGACTGCACATATGACTAATGAATTAACCTCTAGTAGCCTGTGTATTGAATATACAAATGGCTGCTGAATTGACTACTAGTAACAGTTGTATTGACTATACACGTGACTAATAAATTGACTACTAGTGTAGCAGGTATATTGACTATACAAGCGGTTAATGAATTGACTACTAGTAACCGGTGTATTGACTACAAAAGTGAATACTGAATTGGCTATCAGAATCCTGTGTATTGACTACAACAGTGGCCAATGAACTGACCACGATTAGCCAGTGCATTGCTTGTCACAGTGCTTAATGAATAGGCTACTAGAAGCCTGTGGAATAACTATGCAAATGGCTTATGCATTAAATACTAGTAGCTAATGAATTGCCTCCACGAGTGGCTAATGAATTTGCTACGAGTAGAGGGTGCATTGGTTACTAGTTACAGGTGTATTGACTACACAAGTAGATATTGACAAATGTTTAATTCAAGACAGGTTTAAGTTTTAACAAATAATTCTTTTTTAGTGTCAAATTAATGAAACAATTAAAAAAGAAATGATTTTCATCTTCTATTTCATATAAAGAACAAAGATAGCAAATGCGTTATTCCCTTTTGATATTTTTGTATCCCCTTCTTTTCAATTACTAATGTGTAGTAGTAGATGTATTGACTAATACCTATAATAGTTTATTGAAGATAGTGTTTAAGAATTAAAAGATATTTAATCATGGTATAATTCTGACAAAGTTAATTACTATACTTATGTGTTATTCTTTTATTTTATACAAATGTCTAAAATGCGTTCTGTGAGTGATGTTTACTTTCAGTGATTTTTCTATTTCTTCAATAACAATCAATACAAACTACAAAATAAGTCTTAGAAATTAATTTGATAGTCCCCTATGTATGTTCCACTTCGATTATTTGTTACAGTGAATGGCATGGATGCTCAAATTAATTGATACAACAATCAACGAGGGTGATTAACTGTCAACTGACACACCATAGAAACTCTTACTGGCTTACATTATAAAGCTAGCCTTCTGATAATTCTCATCAACTATTTGGCACTATGTCGTTATATAATGATCATCCCTAATTACAATCTATAGAGGAGGAATGACAGAGATTAACTCTCTATCCTTATCTATTAGTGTATATGATAACAGGCCAGTAGCACTTACATTACATATCAATAGTGTATCTACCTCTTAATTGTCAGTATAATTCCTATATATTCTTATAACAAGCCATTGCCAAAATAAATGTAACGACTTACATATGACCAATTGCTTAACGGCATAAGCATATTATATGAAACATACAATAATACAATAAACAAAGAAATATGAATTATCACTGGAAATATGTTTTTTTCATAAATACATGTCTATACGTTGCTAGTTTAAAAAGCTGTGCGTTGTGTTATATTTTTTAATCTTTATTTATTTATTTATTTATTTATTTATTTATTTACTTATTTATTTACTTATTTATTTAGTTATTTATTTATTTATTTATTTAGGAAGCAAAAATTGAATCCTGCACAGTCCTGATTTGTACATTTATAGACCCTAAAATCCGGTAGAATCTACCACCGTTTTATTCCAAATTTGTGTGTTTAATACGAAGAAGTCTGACTGTAATATTATATATTTTCCTTTAAGAATTATGGTTTTAATTTTGTGTACGATCCGTTTTGAGATGATTGCAATATTTTTGGGTATTTCGTGTGAAAAATCACGATTTTACGCAAATTTTTTTCTCCTCAAATTTTAGGGGGCGCGCGCCGGGTGCGCCCCTGATATTGCTCAGCTATTCGTTATGAGTTCTGAATGTATTTTTGTATGATGAACATTCAAAAACTCGTATTTAAGTTTTGTCTTGGTTTTATTTTATTTTCTATATATTTCGTTCCGCATTTAATGCGCCTTACAATGACATTACTATTCCACATTTTGGCGATAACACAACCTCCGTAACACCACTGTCAACAGACATTTTGCGTATTCCAGATTTGGTTCTAAAATTAGAAAAATACGAGCTACTAAGTATTTCCCTACGACGCGCAAATCTGCTACCCGGTCTAGCAAGAGCTATGGAAAGGACACGAAATTTGAGTATGATTTTCTAATAATTTGTAAATATTTGGTTTATGGTGTTTAACGCCACTTTCAACAATATTTCAGTTATATCGTGGAAGTCAGTTTTATTGGTGGAAGAAACCGAGGTACCCGGAGAAAACCATGCACTGACCTGCCGCAAGTCACTGACAAACTTTATCACATCGTGTTGTATCGAGTGCACGTCGCCATGAACGGGGTTTGAACTCACAACTGTAGAGGTGATAGGCAGAGGCGGATCCAGACATTTCCATAAAAGGGGGGGGGGCGGTTTTTTTTTTAGAAAAAATCTCTAGAGTCTGAATCAGTTTATCAACCTCAATACTAGTTTTTATTTTTCAAACTAACACCTGTCTAACCGTATGATTTACCTCAAATTGTTACACATGGCCGTTATCGTCATTTTCGGAAATGTTCAACCTATATCACAACTATCAGACTAATTAGACAAAAGTAAGGCCCGAGTTTTATCCAATTGATCGGTGAAAGCTTAAAACACATAAAACTTTAATTTGGATACAAATGTATATGTATTCAAACCCATGTCAGTCAGTGGTGGATGAGATTAAGGTCTTAGCATCCGACGACGACGGAACAAAAGTGATAGCAGAAGCAATCGTAGATCTTCATCTAACGACGACGGACGCAAAGTCTTACTGATGTAAAAAGCTAAAATGTTTTTCGTTACGTCTCAATTCGTAAGGCGTCAAAATCGGCGTTATTATGACGAATGAAAAATGAAGCAAATGTGTAACATAGAAGCTAACAACAGTATCATCATGATCAAGTTAAATGGTCAAAATCACAGTACAATACAATAAGCATTTATTACAACAGTAAATCTAGTAAGTTTGTTACTAATGAAAAAGCAAACATGACAAGATGTGTTACGGAATGTTGGTATAGTATATTGGTATATTCGTCGTGGTCGTGATCGTACAGAGTTGCATTTACAACTACATGTGTAATAATAGTTGTGAGTTCGATTCCCGTTCATGGCGAGGTTCACTCGATAACACATTATGTGATAAAGTTCGTCAGTGGTTTTCTCCGGGTACTCCGGTTTCCTCCACCAACAAAACTGACCGCCACGATATGACTGAAATATTTTTAATAGTGGCGTTAAACATCATAACCTTATTCGTTAACCATGTGAGCGGAAATATTTCATGTGACTGTCAGACAGATTTGGTCTCATTTTTTGTGCTTTGATTTGAGTGACGAATGGGTCCTTTCAATTGTCGCTGTCGATACGGGAAATATCGGCAAAAGGCGCAAAACTACTGAAATGTTTGGATAGAATATTACATTCATCTTTTGTATTGTGTTTCAATCGTTTTGGGTAGATCATTTTTGTCTTCGACCATGACCCACACCCTCTTCCACAAAGACAATGACAAGGACGAAATAGGATATATTCTGTTAATACACGTTTTTACCTGTCTATAACTTAGCTGAAAAAGGGGGGGGGTGTGCGGGCCCCCTGCCGGCCCTCTGGTACTGATTGGTACGAACACGACCACGACGGCCTCAAGCAGATTATGTGAAAAATATGTTATTTTCATTGAACATTGCATGAAAGGGGACCCTTTTGCCAAACATAAGGGGACATAACTCCTGTAAAACTTATAATTTTAAAATCAAAATAGGAAATGTACAAATTGTCTATTAAGTGTTGGTTAATGTATATTGAAAGATAATCTTCAGTAGAAGAGAAACGTTTTAGCGTGCTAGTTAAACATATAACATAAAATTTGACGATCTCTTGTTCCGTTATTTGAAATGTTGAGATTAGTTTTCCCTTTTCACATATTTTGTTTTGTTTTGTTTTTGTTGGTTTATTTGAAATCAATTGGGGGAAACATACAACGATACAACGATATTTATAATGTACTTGACAATGAAGAAAAAATCAATTCGTTTTCATTTACGTATTTAAAACCATTGAGAATTTTCCTTAATTGTTCATAGATGTCTTTTTTATTTAGCCTCATTATCGTTATCTAGTTAATGACAACGTTTCACAGCTACCACCCATCTGTACGTCATTTAGCTGAATAATCTGGTGAGCGATGTCATGATCAGCGCACAGTAATTACGGTGTATGCACATTACAACAGACACCATTGGGAGTTGTGATAGTATTGTTACAGTTTATCTTTAATTACCAACGTTTACTTGGTCTTCAATTGCCCTCAGAGAATAAAAATGCAGAAAATCCCTTAGCTATCTTGTAATGGATGCAAAAAGTTAATGAGACGGAAAGACACCTAATTATTGGTTAGTATTATTGGTGATAGGTTTTTCATGCTAATCTGCTTACAGTTCCTCCTGCGTTAACCTTTTTATAGGAAACTAAGATATGGGAGCTTCAAATAAGTATTATCATGTGCCTTAATTGTTTGTGTTGTATACGAACATACACTGGTATTTACCGAGAAACAGCTGTAAAATCGTTTGCTTTTGTCTTAATAATTGTTCAAAGATGGTGACGTGATGAGAACAAAACACACACAAATTGTTTTTAGTTTTTATAAAGGTTTAGTAATAGAAACGGAGTATCGACTATAAACCATTATATAAAATCTTAGATGTACATTTGTATATAATATACTTAGTGACCGTGGTATTCAGTGCTTTAGGGGCCCGGGTGGCTCAATGAGGTAGGTTGTTGGATCTAACAGCTCATACAAGCCTATCACCAATACGCTCATCTTTGTAAATTACAAAAAGGGTGCGCTCGACTCGCAGCCGCAAGTGATAAAGTTTACCAGTTGCTTGCCCTGGGTCAGTGATTCTCTCCGGGTACTCCGGATTCCTCCACCACCAAAACTGGTCACCATGATATAGCTGAAAGTGGGGTTAAACACCAAAAATTCAAATTTATTCAGTGTTTAGAAACCCTACTTCCTGAGGGAGGAGAATCTTAGTTTTGATAATAATTATTTAAGAACTGTAAGTTTCAATAATAAATAAATCTAACATATATCAGATATATGATTGAATTATTATAAAAACTAAGGTTCTCCTCTCTTAAGTGAGGGTGACCGTAGCTGATTGTGGTCACCTTTTGGCTTTCTTGCTCTCAAAAACGTCTTAGGTCTTTGGCCTTGCAATCTTTTGACTTTGAGCGTACCTGATGATGACTATTACAGAAACGCATCGCGCACACTAAATTAGATATCTACGTTTTTATTACTTTTACTTTATCTCTGCTGGTGGACTATTAGTCCCCAAGATTATCATCAGCCCAGTAGTCAGCGTTCCGACATTGACATGCTTAATTAGATTTCTATCATTGAAATTTACAGTTCCTATAAATAATTGAATTATTATCAAAATTAAAGTTCTCCTCCTTCAGGCATACATGCAGGTGATCTTAACCGATTTTGGCTCTAGTGTTTAGGCCAGCATGCTTAGGCCCTCTAATTGCAAACTTTTGTTTTGGATTCGTAGTTGATAGGGGTTATTCTAGAAACGCGTGGTCTGCACAAAATTATGTATTTTACGTCTGAGGGATAAAATTATGAATATGTTATGTATGGTATGTGCTTAGGTATAAGGAATAACAAGTTTCAATAGCGCGTCTGAATTGCAAATGCTTGGGTATAATAAATAATAAGTTTCAATAGGTATGGTATATGTTTAGGTATAAGTAATAATAAGTATAAATAGGTTTAATAACTTTTTATTGTTTTCTTTTCAATGTACAAACTAACGACAAGAGAGAAAAATACTCAAATTGCAGACAAAATCCTATAAAAAGAATATCATAAAGAATAACGGCATTTGATAACAAAATAAACTGACAAACATACACAAACAATAGAAACAAATCTTGACCAATGTGGACATAGAAAGAGGTACAACGAGTTGTCATTTGAAATTGGAAATGACAAATAGATGAACAACAGTATGGTCGACACTTCCATTGAAGCGCAGTTTGTGTTCTTTGTGACGTTAATTATCATCGTCTTCTATATAGCTTTGTTGTTGTTGTATAAAAGTAATGCTACAGTTGTTTGTGTATTGTCATTAAACGTATAGTGGTGTCCAACACTGTGTGTTTTTTTGTTTTTGTTGTTTGTTTGATTTTCTTTTTTGTGTCTTGTGTGCCCAATGTTACCAGTGTCTCTGGATTGCACATTCTTGATTGCCACTTCGGTTTTCTCTAACGTTTATTTGCCAGTGTCTCTGGATTGTTCATTCTTGATTGCCCCTTCGGTTTTCTCTGATGTTTATTTACAATGTCTCTGGACTGCCCATTCTTGATTGCCCTTTCGGTTTTCCCTGACGTTTTTATTTATATTAAACAGTATCGTTTATATCCAACAAATTACATCATTCAAATTAATGGTTATATAATATTTACATGTGATCTGTTTCATGAAATTATATATTAATGTCATTTGATAATTAGAAGAATTTAAAAAAAAAGTTTAATACGAATAAAGCAACCAGGTAGACTATACAATGATATAATAAGATAAGATGAGCTTTGTTTAATGGTAGACGTATGAAACATTCACATAAAACGATATGAATGGAACCCTGGATGTCTCTATGGCTAAGAAAATTTGACGTTCCCAATAGAGCAATCTGAAACCGTAAATCGAATGGTCAATGGAGAATATAGGCACAAAAAAAAACAAAAAAAACCCAGAAAATATTAATATACGGAGTGAGTACCACCATCCCCATGTGCAACTGGAGCGAACTCAGTTGCTCCGGAAGGATACGAAATTCGTTTTAAAAGTATTGGAATTCGACCAGTTACAGTTGTCCAAAATCCGATGATAAGTCGGGAAAGACGAATTGTGACTACGACAAATGGAACACATCCGTGGTCATCTGTGACACAGATATTAACGGTTGAGCAAGTCCTGATTGCGATCGTAAAACGTTCGAAGTGCATTACGTCAACGTACCCATTAGTAAGCACTGGACCAGTAGTTTCCTTGATAACAGAAGCCATCTATCAAGGAAATTCTGATATGAACCACAAATCCTGGAATATTGCTTCAACTGAGAGAATACAAGCAACACTGAGAACAAGACACATAATGAAGACAACCAAAACCAGAAACACAACAAAGAAAGTAAATAGATGAACAACAAGAAGCTCATCTGAAGGAACTCATCTGAAGCGTAGATATCTAATTTAATGCGTACTGGAATAACATTTATCAGTTATGCTCAGAGTGGAAAGCCAAATAACTTAAGCGACTTTGGGAGCAAGAAAACCAAAAAGCCTAACCAGAATGGTCAAAACCAGTTACTGTTACCTATGGCTCGTCAAGGAAAACCTTAGTATTGATGAAATATCCATTTCGGAAGGTGCATGGGAGTCTTCTTTGTACGAATAGTTTTAATAAATGAACATGTCAGAGAGAAGGGCAACCACTATAGTTGGTAGCAGACTGTCTGTTTAAAGAGACTTCCATAAAATAAACAAAAATATGGTGTCCCTCAAAAACTCAAACGGTTTGATGATTTCCGTTTAAGAGGACTTTTTATTGACTTTTAGCGATAAACCTAATATCACCGACTGGTACTTTGAGAGGTGATAATAACAAGTATTAAGGTTTCCAAACACAAATTCCAAGATCACTGGTTTCACAAGTAAGTTATTTATAGCCATTGTGTTATTTCATCAACAAATAAGTCTGAACGTCATGTTATATATATAGCGGAAATATTTCTGAAAGTGAAAGTGAAACTAAGCGCAAGAAGACGTTGCAAACGACGTGACACAATTATTATATAAAGCTAAACAAATGCTATTGTCCTTTCTATATACAAATACTGTTCTTTCAAAATGAGTATATCTTGATATAATTCTTTCCCAAGTCTTTTTTGTTGTTTTTTTTGTTGTTGCGGAAATTCAAAATATAACATTTCGTAAAAATACAGCATACATCAGTTACTAGATCCGGCATCATCTCAGTATTTGTCTTGTTATCTGTCATAGAAATTATTTCAATGCGATCAAAGATAACAGGTCTACTTTGAAAGATGTAAATGGGAAAAGTTTGTTATATTGTTGAAAATAAGTCCTCGTCTTAACAACACTAACTGAAGACGAACATGTGGAATCCTCTCGATTCAATATACGTGTTTCTATCTAAATATTCGCCCTTTTAGCTAAAAAATGTTTACCCTAAAGCACCACTGGAGCCCTCAATGCATTTCCCTGTATTTCCTGGATTTATAGGAATTGTCTGAGATATTCCTTCAGTGTATTTAAATTCTGTTTCAGGTCGAGTATAATCGATGAAAATTGTTGAAATTTTCCCCAAAAAGTAATTGTACTTCGTTTATTGTCAAGGATCATCGGTGGGTATGGTAACCCACATTATTTCCTCTATGTTCCTGCTACTATTATATTCTGTTATATTATAATTCGTTAATTATCTTTATAGTTTTACTTCATCGTTATCGTCGGATTTCACTTTCATTAAACACTTTTCAGAATTCCTTTCAAATTAAAAGTTTTATGGGGGAAAACCTAATGATAATAGTTTCATTAACGTAAGCACAGATTAGTGTTTACCATAGGTTCATTAAACAGGAAACGAACCAAGGAAATTAAATGCATGCTTATCTAACAAGGTGAGCAGCGACACCTGTCTGTTAGTTATCTGAATAGGTTTTTAATGACCATATGATTACGTAGATTACGTATATAATTGTACAAGAATTTGGAAGATTTATCCTTGGCACGTTCTCATTTGTCAAATTTTGTATATTTACAGACAAGATGAATGCAAACAATAAAAACATGCTTGAAGCTAAAACAACGCTAGAGAGAAGGCGCATGTAATAATCCCCACTCACAATTTACATACAAGACGAGAAGTACATTCGCTAATCGTCCTAGCTTATAAGATATTTACAAATAAAACAAAATGGATTCAAGAACTGCAAGTAAACATATCTTTAAACAGCTGGAAAAAATAATGTTTTCCACCATATCGCTATTTCGACTTTGAAGCGGGAAGAAAGATAACTCTTATTTTTATTAAAGCATTTTATCATTGTCTATATTTACTGTATTGAAGCGCATAAAATCTGCGACTGTTTCATTTTGTCTAAATATCCCTAAAATTGTTTCATTTTGTCTAAATATTCCTAAAATGAATTTAGGAGCACCATATTGACTGCTTTGAAAAATGAGATATTCCCGGAACATACACGCTTCGTCTTTCATAAGCTTGTAAAATCAATAAAGATAGGGATTGTTTTCTCTGGTATGAAATTTGACTGGAACCAACCGGATGTCACAGCCCATAGAGGGGCCCAGTTGAAATAATGCTGTCATCTCTATCAAACACAAATACTAATTTATTAACCTATATATATTTCTATCATTTTTCAGTTGGCTGGTGCTATCTCTGACCTAATCTTCAATTTGTTGAAGGAGGTCAGTATTCGGTAGAAGTAGAAGAAAATATGAAGTCAACACTTTCTCGATTTATGTCATGAAACCATCACTCGAAACTCGTTTCTGTCGTCACTACAACTTTAAGCACATATTCATGTTATTTAATTGATTACGGAATGGGAAAATGGCGGCGGTTGAAATAAAACTTCCCTACTAGGTCGCACGATAATTTGAGCGGATTCGGCTAGAAAATGGAACCGAAAATAAGTCTTGTCAAGATACAACAAAACAAGAACCAATATAACCAATATATGGCATCAAAAAGACCGTTGGTTGGAATAAAAGAAACTGCCACACATAATACAGCGAGTTCATAATAGCACGACAAATTAATCAAAACTTAGGGGATGTCGTGTTCGTGATCGTATGGTAGTTTGATTTACAACTACCTGTGCAATCACTTCCTATCACTACTAGCGTTGTGAGTTCGAAATCCGTTCATACCGAGGTTTATTAGATACAACATTATGTGATAAAGTTTGTCAGTGACTTGCGACAGGTTGGTTGTATTCTCCGAGCAATCCGGTTACCTCCACCAATAAAAACTGACCGCCACTATATAACTGAATTATTGTTGAAAGTGGCGTTAAACACCAATAAACCTAACACTAACCTATGTGTTTATATATTGTTGTTTTATTTCAACTAATTGGATATCAGAAATGTTCAACACTTATAAAATGTATTTGGCTTTTCATTTTTTTGACTTTGAGCGTACCCGATGAAGGTCATTCATGAAACGTGTCGTACCAATTAAATTAGATATTTACATTTTTATTAAATTATCTATGCTTTTTGTATCTTTGCGGCTATATTGCCTACGATGACGTGAATAAATTGTTACAATGATGGATAACCACACAACCACAAATTGTGCTATTGTACGCTGTACATGTGTACATAGTATGGAACTATTGACCCCAGTATCAAGCCTACGTTCCAGCTGAGGAATTCTGATGATGAGAATAATACATTCTATCTGTGTATTCGTGATATTGTTTTTAGAATTAAAGTTGATTAGTACCGATCCGGAAAAGACAACAGAGAGAATATAAGTTGTATAAAAACGGCTGTGAACTTTCCCTTTTTATGTAGCAACATTCTAGCAGCACCTGCTTGCTTACACTCTCGGAACACCTGAGTTAAGCCGGTTTTAGTGGGGTTCGTGTTGCTCGATTTTTAGTAGTGCTCTGGAGATCATTGTTTGTCGTATCATCCTTGTTTCATTTGGTCATTGTATTGTTTGTCCTACTTCGATTTATGGCTTCTGATTTCCCCTTTTGGTATCTTAAGTTTTTTCTTATACAATTATGAATTTTTATAGTGCTAGCTCACTTAAGCAGCAGTTCATAGATATATATGGATGTCACTCTACTCAAAAGAATATCCTGATTCAGAACCAACAGGTATTTATTCTAAATCCTTATTGCTGTGCGCTTAGGAGTTAATCAACAAATACCAATTTTATTGGACCATATCATCGAATCAACTACCTACACACGATTCGAGGCAGATCTGACTATGTATCGGAATACGAGTGTATTTTTAAGTGTTTGTGTGTGGTATATTATATGTTATTCAGCTATCAGACAGGGTATATAATGTGACATTCCCGGCTTAGGATCTATATTCCCTGAGGCGCAGCCGAAGGGAATATATATCCTATGCCGGGAATTTCACATTATATACCCTTTCTGATAGCTGAATAACAGATATATTACGGATTTAGCCATCATTTTTTAAATACAAAATCCAAAATTAAATTAGCATCTTTTGTTTTCATTTTTCGTACTTCTAGGGCTGTTTTCTACAAAACTACAAAACAGAGTGAAACAACTTCGGCTGAACCATGTTCATAAGATATTTTATAACAAAAGCCCGTCTTACATGAAATATAACTTTACAAAAATTAAGGACTGCCATCAACAGTATACAAGATCTAG
>MJUT01003477.1:489591-520763 GCA_002080005.1 Gigantidas platifrons
AAAAAAGGGAAAAAAGGGGGTGAATTTTACAGTTAAATAAATGTTATGTTTCGACAGTTTAAAGAGAAAAATATAAATTTGTTGCGACTAAAGCTTAAATCGGCGTTAAAAATTGAACAATATCAGTGGTTTTGTAAATGAGAGGAGTTTGAAATAAAAACACAGGACCGGACTTTAAACAAAAATAATAATCCAGGATTATTTGAATATAGAAAAATGTCAACAACAAATTATCGCTACGTCGAGTATGGATATCACGTATATTTGAAGTTATTATATGGACATACGACAACCCAATTTCCGGAAACTTAATGTCATAATAACATAATAGTTTTTTATTAAAAAAAAAAAATCCAGGACCCCTGTGTCCATGAATTTTTTATTTTATTTTTATTTTTAAGTTAAATAATATGAAATATTGACATCCACTCTTGCCTTTTTGACAGCACATTTCTGTGTCCACACTTGCCCTCAGGCAACACTTGTATTGGTAAGAATAAAAAGTTTTCTTTAACATAATATTAACAAAATGTCTCTTTTAAAACTTACTGAAATTATAGCGATTATTATATAGGGGTACCTTCATATAATCATTACCCTATAAAAGTGATGTTGTTTCCTATTTTGAACCCTTATTCATGTTAATACTCTCTGAAATTAAAATATAAATATGTATTTGCGTAGCGAGTTCGTAAAGGATGAAATAAAATAAAATAAAATAAAATACCTACTGTGTTAGTTTTACACTGCTTACACACTATAAAAATACATCTGTAGAGATTTGTTTTACCCGACTTACGTATAATTATGATCTATCTTATTGTCAACTTTATTTAATTCCTAACTTATTTGTACTGCAGGAAATGCCTTCATTTTGTACACACTGACGCGACGGATACAAAAGAAGTTTACAAGATATGAATTCCATTAAAGTGTAGTCCATAGTCTCGTTGGGGACTACAGAGAAGAAAGAAAAAGCACCGGAAGAAAGAGACAATTTTCAATTGAAATGCCCAAGCGATTAGTAGAGAGACACTTCATACATTATATACCAGGTAAAGAGTTCGAAAAATAATTGATATTTAAAAAAAAAAACACGCATCAATTCGGTTTGTTCAAGTTATTGTTGAAAGCATTAACGCGATGAATCACGGTGCCCTTAAACTTTCCTGATGGACTCATACCCTATGTTGACCTTTCTTGAAGCTTGTGTCACTCGTAGAAGAGTAATCTTTGTCCCCGAAATGAACCGCTCTTCGGCAATTGCAAATATTTCCAACCTACTAAATGTTGAATGTGAAAAGGTTTTCTCCGTGCATGTATATTCGATTCAATTGTATGTCATATCAAAAAGAACATGAAGAACATTCTGAAGAAAAAAGTTTACTTTCCTTGATTCAATCCGAAGCATACTAAAAGAAATCTTAATATAAGTTAATGCAATAACTGTTTGAAATAGAGAGCTAAAATGGGTGTGTTGCCTATGACCATGAAATGAATGTTTTATATTTATATATATACATTGTAAAATAGTATCTGTTTCTATTTAATTTTATATAAGTATAATTTATCATTACTGATATACAACGAGAAAACAGTGTAAAGTGTGTGCGTCGAAAGTTACAACATGGTGTAGGAGCTGCAAAGCAGGATTGTGTCTTGGACAATGTTTTGAAAGGTTTCACACCGCTTTGAATGTAAATCAACACGAAGAAGAGTGAAGTTGATAAAAAATGAACACGATTGTTTGATAACTTGTTTTGTTTTATAATCTGATGTACTTTACATAGATGATACATAATATATTACAATTAATATATTACATATTTATAGTATATATTGTTTTTGTCTTTTAAGTATATCTATCTATCAGAATACAGAAAAACTGGAATGTTCGATTTGTTGGATGTACTGTACCAACGTCGTTGCCAATTAGACGTTGCACAGTGCTTTTTCATGCCCCAAAACGTCAATAATTGACGACGTCAATCTATTGTGGCGTACGCAACGTCGTTTGAAATTTGAATCTGGCAGCAAGAGGGTTAAACGGCAATATCGGCAACGTCGCCCGGAAACGGTGACGTAAATGGAACGGTGACGTAGCCAGCGTTGATTTCAATATGGCGGCAGTCGAGCGCACCTTAGTATTGGAAATGATGTTGGAGGAAGAACATGATGATTATTATGACTTGGTCAGCACTGTCAGAAGAAAACGGAAGAATAAGAATTGGTGGCTACTTCGAAAGAATTGTGCCTATGTACTCCGAAGTAGATTTTAAATCCCATTTTAGAATGGGCCGTTCAACCATGGAAATCCTCTGCCAAGATATTATTGCAACATAAATGATACAAAGGGAACCAAACAGAGGCCGGGAATGTATATCCCCAGACAAACAAATTTTAATGAGTATCTGGATGCTTGCCAATCAAGAAGGTTACCGGCAAATCAGCGACAGATTTGATGTTACGTATACACTATCCAGAGTTTTCCGTTGTTTTAAACGTGTCTGTGGGGCACTTGTGTCAATTTCAAGTAGAGTAATAAGTTGGCCAACTGGTTAGTATGAAAGCTAAGTCATTCTGTATATAAAATTAAATTGCAGTTTAACTCAAAGGGTCTTTTTGTCTTGATAGTTAAAGTCTGTTAGCGGCTTTAAAAATGTTTTAATAAAAAAAAGTTCAATGAGCCGTGGAACATAGGAGTTTGCTGAATCGATCAGGTATGTGTGACGGAATTATCTGTTGTAATATTATTTTTGTTCATACAGCCGTTTTGATTATAAAAACAGCATTTGATTTGGTAAAAATACATTTATTATTACGTATTATTCTAATGATTCAGTGAAGCGTATTTTTTTGTCGTCCATGTTGCTATCGTTTTAGGAGACTGAAATATATACCCCGTCTGTTTTCCGAATATATGCTGACATTCATGGTTGAACGACCAATGAAAATGTGTGTAACAAACTAAATCCGTAATATATACTTACAAACACCTTTTAGGAATCGAACGAACAATCTTTACATCTTAAGTACATATAGCTATAGACCACACGAATCCACTGTCTTTATCTTTGTAAACAATGAAAGTCACAATATATCACAATTGGGGTCAAAATCACGCATGGAGAGTCAGTTAAGTGCAGAACTTTGCAATAATGATCAAAGTACATTTTGGTTCAAGAAGTTCAGAGAATGTTATGAGTACGAATTTAAACACGTTTGTCTTCGATTAATAACATAAGCTATGCCCTAGATAACCTTCTTCAATTTTTTAATGTTCCAATTTATATTACCTTGGTAATGGACCATCCACTGATTACTGATCTAATATTTTTGGTTCTAGCAGTTTTGGGATTTTTCTTATATACTTTGTTATTGGCTTTAATTTTTAGAACATGACCAAGGATTGGAGGGTCATCTTATGTTTCCGATCGGTACCAAGAAACAAACTTGATAAAGGGACATCAAATGAACATTCTTATGAATACAAATTCCATCGATAATGGGGTTTCCCTGGAGATTTTAAAATTCAAACGAACCGGAAGATACAATGAGTACAGCAGGTGTCATTTTCAATTACAAGCATGAAGGACTTTCCAAGAAATTGGTGCAAAGACTGTTTTCATATAACCCAGAGATTTCAGCGGAAATCGAAATTTCAAAAAGTGGACATACATGTACCATGACGGATTCGACATGAAAATTATACAAAAACAACGATAATACAAATATAAAGCTGGAACAAACAAAAAAAAACACAATAAAATATTAAATATCTGTCTCTTAAAAGAGGCAAAGTTTTCCTCTTTCTTTTTTGGGACTTTTTTTTTATAAAAAAAAAAATTCTTTTTTCGAATAAGTTTGCTTACTATATATGTTTATTCCGCCACGATTATGATGTTGTCTATGGACTTACTTATTCCTGATTCACACGTGGCAGCCGTCGTGTTACTCTTGTGACAAATCCGGTGATAAATCATGAAAAGGGTCAGTTTGGGATTACGACAAACGGACAATTTCCGTGGTCATTTCTGACACAGATGTTCATTAACGGCTGACCAAGTCATGGTGGTGACCGTGGACCTTTCGACGTGGTGACCTCAACTTAACCAATAGGAACCCTTGGTTCAGTAGCTTCCTTGTTAGCAGCAACCCTCTATCAAGGAAATCATGATCTGAACCAATATGATTTTCTAATTTTATGCATTTTATTTGAAAATGATTCTAGCTTTAAATAGAAGTTGAATTCTAATCAGAGAATGGTTAATGGCTTATTTAATTTTCATAATTAGCTTGTGTTTAATGTTTCATAATAGTACGGAAGTTGGTTCCTTTAAAACTGTATTTCAACAGGTAATGTGACACAATGTTGAATGTATGATCATTATATAACATGGCCTTGATAGTTGATTGACTTGCAGGTTACCTGTACAATTCTTATTATTATTAATGATATGTCGGAACATTAGTATCATATATCCTGCAATTGTGTGATTTTTAGTATTAATAAAAGGGGTCAAATAAACTTCAGTGTTATTAGGTCATGGAACTAATCAAGCATTTCTGGTGCCTGATTCAAGTAGAGCGACAGAACGAAACGGTAACAGCATAAGCGCTGACGTCACAGATGAAAACAATTTCAACGACGCTTGTTTTAGTTATTGTCAGACAATATGGCAGTTGTTTTGGACTTTTTTGATATTGCAGGATAAACACAATATACGTACATTGTCGTTAAATATGAAATTAAATTGCACTCGCTGCCAAACAGACTAGAAAAATTCGCCAAAGACTGGTTTTCTACCTCTTTCAAAAGCTCGTACAAATAAATTTTATATTGTATATGTAATACTCCAAAAAGCTCTACCGTGAACATTATTCTGCTTATTACTAGTCATTTACAGGAACTAAATTATGTGTAGTTAATTAGTGTTGCTGTGTAGTCTGCAACAGTTATTGTCTGTTTTATGAAATAATTGAGGATAAAAGGATACCCTTTGGATACACATTTTATCTAAAAACGAACACAACAAGAAAGACAACTCCAATACATTGACAATGGCAATCTACTATGGATTTGAACACGCTGATGGCAATATGTATTCTTGTTGCAAAACTGATATCAATAATTATATATGTTCTACTTCTTAAATTCGTCAGTGATAGGCATATATCAATGAACATTTTAATCCGTCGTCTTTCTTAATATCTTCTGCCAACACTACATGTTGAGGGCCTCGGGGAAGATTAGTTATTAACTAACTGTGTAACCCTCTATAAATAAAGAATTTATTATTATTATTAAACCGTATTTCATTTATGTATGAATTCTGAACTCATTTGCAAAGTGTTCACATCTAGAATATTGTAGGGCAGCACGAAATAGATTCTCGAGAAATCAGTCTTCCATTTTATTGAGATAAAGGGATGGAAGAGCTTTGTAGAATGCTTACTATGTCATAAATCGTAAACTTCTGCATTTACGCGTAATTACGCGTGAGGAGGGCTCGGGTAACAAACATATGGCTGGCCCAAATAATACTATGGTTACGATATTGATTTGGCTCATATGTAATTCGCCCGTTTATCTCATCGACTAGAGACCTTGATGCATGTATTATGTCTGGTCATTTAGATGTCATTTAGATCTATCACGTGACCGTCTACTCCAGATAGAAAGCATTGCCCTTGTTTACTGACTCAAAGGAAGGATGATCTTAATGGCACTTAGATATTTGATCTCAATATATACTAATTCGATTGGAATGAACTATTTTATATGCTGTGCATGTTACATGACAGGAACATGATTAGAATAATCATAAACCGTTTGACTATGGGCGTGATTGGTAAAGGTTGTTATGGAGGCGCGTCGTGTGGGCGTGATTGGTAAAGGTTGTTATGGAGGCGCGTGTGATTGGTAAAGGTTGTTATGGAGGCGCGTCGTGTGCACTATATTGGATATCTGCAATTTTATGATATTTTGCCATCTGATTTGTACAAATTTCCAATTTATAACTTTGTCCATTAACAACTAACAGATCTTTTTCTGATATTAAAATTAATACTGCAGATATATATATCTTTGTTTTCGCTTAACGACCTACTGGTATTACTCTTAAAATTAAGATGGTTGGTTTAAGGAAATGCAAATCTATTTATTCTTCAACTGAAACAACACCCTATGTCAACAATGAGTATATAAGCAGCTTAATCGATAACTGTCCATCACTTTGAACGGCTTTTAACTAAAAAATGTTGTTAAAAGGGCCATTGACGCCATTGGATCCACTTTACTTACAGGGGCGGATCCAGGGGAGGCGCACCCGGCGCCCCCTCCCCATAAAATTGGAAAAAATATGATTTTTTTGCGTAAAATCGTGATTTTTCACACGAAATACCCCAAACATTTTCGTGCCTGGCTCCGCTCGGCGAGATTATTTTAAGTGCGCCCCCTAACTTGAAATCCTGGATCCGCCCCTGACTTATAATGTTTGTATCATGCAAAAATAAGCACCATTAATAAAATGAGAAACAGAAAATACGAAACTGTGGAAACAGTTAAAACAAATACAATAGAACAATCGTAGAAAGAGACAAAATCGATATCTTTAGCATACAAACACGTGACACTTTCCTGGCTTGATACAGGCATTCTAATAAAAAGTGGCGGGGCTAAACTAATTTCATGGGCCTAAGTATTATATATGAGGGACAATCCGGATAAACGAATCATTCGACATTATAGAGTACTAGCCAATTTATGATGATAAATTTAATAGTATATATAAGATTAGAAGAAAATTTGTGATCAGATATCAAATGTAGGTCAAGTCTATATTTAATGCCATTGTCTCTATGGTAGAAGTTCAACACGGTGGAAAACGGGACATCAAGTGTAAAACCATTAATAGGCCGCATAGACAAAGGCAACATCTTAGTAAAATTTATTGTTTTCACATCATAGTAAATACACAGTATTCGAACGGACCAATTACCATGTGGAGTTCCTTTATGCTAAGTTCTAAAACATATGGAGTCACTACATGTTTAGTTCTAAACATATGGAGTCCCTACATGTTTAGTTCTAAACATAAGGAGTCTCTACATCTTTAGTTCTAAAACACGAGTAGTCTCGACATGCTTAGTTCTAAAACATATGGAGTCCCTACATGCTTAGTTCTAAGACATATGGAGACCCTACATGCTTAATTCTAAACACGTGGAGTCTCGACATGTTTAGTTCTAAAACATATATATGTCTAGATTTACACATGTAGAGTTCATACATGCTTAGAAATACATATATGTACTGTTTCTATATAGTTAGATTTACCTTTATGTGCCGTGCTTTTAAGTTAAGATAAAAATAAGCATGGAGTCCCTACATGTTTAGATCTACATATATATGCAATGCTTTTAAGTTAAGATCTAAAAGTATGGATTCACTACATGCTTAGAGTTACACATGGTTAGATAATAAACGTCAGAGAATACAGAAGGGGCAATCAAACATGGACAATCCAGAGACATTGGCAACATAGTGTACACAAGACGAAGATAAAACAAAAACACAACACAATATGTGTTGGATACCACTCTGCGATAACAAACACAAATAACGTAAATAAGATATGCAACTGCTATCATATGCGTTGAAAGTCTCCATATATTTAGATCTGCACATATGTGGAGTTCCTACATGTTTAGATCTACACATATATATAGGTAATTTCCAGTTTTAATAACAGGGTTGATATGTATAATTTAGGACCGTCTTCTCCAGATGAACACGGGTTATAGACCTACAGTATTATGTGACAAATGTAAAGATCGGCCATTATCAATAAATGTACTCATTGCAGAGTGTACTTACCTTGTTTGTCCTTTGTGTTCTCTTGTTTGTGCATTGTCGTGTTTTGTGGGGGTGGTTGGTCCCTTTCGAAAATAAGATAACGATAAAGGACTGATAGGGTTTGTCTCTGATGATGTAGTATGTACCGATCAAAACACTTCGTTGTTTTTCTAGAAATGTTTATTGTAACATTTTGTATTGATTACAAATTGCACCGGAATTGTCAATAAACAATGCTTTTCTTTATTAATATCTTTATAACATGTGATACGTGTAAATGTAAGTGAGTGTTTGTTGTTTATGAACAATGAGCAAACTGTCAGTTATGTCATGGCGAGAAGACGATACCTTTCAATAATAGTGATGTTGTCCGATTTGTACTAGACCAATACGGTTAATTGGATAATGCAAGCTCACTCGAAACAACATTCCCGTGAGTAAACATGTCTCTCCACTAGAACACATTATCTTGATTCCGTGGCAACAAGGATTTACTCTTTCTTCTTCAGGCAGTAAAATTATCTGTAAGCAGCAGTAGAAAATGTCAATTTCATAGTGTTTGGTTTTACCCGTCAGGGTCAGAACGATCTACCACACTCGAGACCATAGCACTAATAATTACACGGTTAACCAGGCCATGGGGGCGACCGTAAAACCTTCGAGGTGATGACTTCAACTTAATAAACTAGGTACCCTTGATTCAGTAGCTTCCTTGTTACCAACAACCCTCTATCAAGGACATTATGATAGGAAGCACACGCTTTGGAATATCGTATCATCTGAGATATATATACTCCATATGGAGGTGCTGCTGGAATGTTGCTACATATAAATGGAAAGTTCACAATGGGAATATTGAAATATTCCCTTTTGTCGTTAAGTTTCGTTTTTATTGTAAAAAAAAGCCCTCATTGTCAAATTCGAGGTGTAGATCAAGGTATGAAGCACACCTGGCTGTTTCTGTGAAATCATGTATTTCAAGCTCAATGGGATAGATGCGACCACCAAAATCACCACACATAGAAAAAGATGTAGTGAAAGGACATCATCAATATAGCGGAACGTGAAACTAAAGGATCAGGCTAGCTTTTATTTGTTTTTCTTGAGAAGCCTCTGTACGAAATCTGTCTCATGTCGTCCGTTAAAAAACAAACATAGCAAATATACGTCGTCAATCAAAAACTGGAGCAGTTTGATGATATCGGTTTCAGAGAGCTTTTTGGCAGAATCAATGGGTTGCTTTTTTTTTTATTTACAAAATAAGAGTTTTCCCTTCCTAAGACAAGGTATTTCTTGTTATTTGTATTTTAGTTTTGAGGTGGGAATAGAATGAATTAACATAAAAGGGAGAAAAGACGATTGGAACATCGTATAAACAAAATTATATCATAATCGGTATTATATGCAACATATCATTTTGTGTAATCATCATGTAAACATGCTCCAGGTAAAATGAAGTAGCCAAGTACCCAGTCAGAGTAACGACAATGTTATAGTCGATCTACACATGTTCAATGTTCTAACATTTCTCTTGTCTCTATAAATTAAAAATGGTGTAAACAGTTGGGAGTAAAACCTTTAGTTAAACTGTTAATAAACCATTAGTTATTGTATTGTATTATTATTTTACTTCGGTATAAAACGTCATTCTATTTTGTTGTCAACAAGATAACAGGTAAGAGTGGTTATTTTAAAATAATAGTAACTGTTATTATTTCGTCATAAATGAGTTAATCTGTTTATCTCAATTTATATTTAATGCAGGTTATTGTGGTTTGACCAACATTGCATGACAGATTCGTGTCATATCGTCAGTGAACTTAACATATGGTCCTATCTTATCATCTTTATAATTTGGAGAGTTTCAATACCTAGTGCTCTGATCACTCTTACACTTGACCCTGTCTGGACAGTACACAATGTGGTCCTCGTTAATATTCTTGTCGTTAGTCTTTACACAAATTTATGGTCAAGGATTTCAATTATTCTTTGGAACAACTGGAGGAATAACTGGTTAGTATTTTAATTATCACTGGAGGTATTCTTTTGAGATTTGAATAGTCCAAGATGTTTTATGCTAAAGCTGTTTGGTTGAATTCAGATGAAATTAGTATTGCATGTATTGCATCCATTTTGTATGTGTTGATTGGTGCCATCATTTAGCTGAATGCATGTCTTAATTGCAATTCGGTCTGCATGTTAATTATGACATTTGCGACGAATATCCTGGTCGTTCAAGCTGCTTTATCCTAAATCGTTTTGTTTTTGTTCAAATGATACTAGTATTGTACGCATTGTATTCATTTTGCATGTGTTGTAACCGTCTTATGCACATTGGTTCGTGAACTTTAAAATGTTCTACACATTTTACTATCATACATAGACGTGAGGTTGTCGTTGTTTCAACGTTGGTGTATATTATTACTTAAAGAATACACGAAGATACTGGAAAGACGTAATCTTTGGCCAGGTTTGCGTAGAATCTGTCAAAGACAATTCTGTGCATGGTGTTGTATAATTCATGTAAACTTAATTAGTACTGCCATTTAACTGAATGCATGTTTTAACTGCAATTCTGTCCGCCTTTTAATTATATCATATATGACGAGCATCCTGGACACCCTTGCCAACCTGAAAAAAATTATTTCGTCATCGTAGGATTTGAGTATTTTAAGCTGTTTTAGCTTAATGCTCTTTGTTTGTGCTGAGATGATATTAGTATTGTACTTATTGTGTTCATTTTGTATGTGTTATATCTTTTCTTGTCCGTATTGCACATTGGTTCATGAACATGAAAGGCTCTACAACTTTTCCTATCACGCAAAGAGGTGAGCCTCTTGTTTCAACCTTAGTATGTATCATTGCATAAGGAATAAATGAAGATACTGGAATGATGTATTCTTTGGCCAGGTTTGCTGAGCTAATTTACTTCTGGAAAATCAGTTTGTAAGCATTTCTAAATTCTCTGACAAATATCGGGGTTCAAGGTGTTGTAGAATTCTAAACATGATTGGTACTAGCATTTAACTGAATGCATGTTTTAATTGCAATTCGGTCTGCCTGTTAATAATAACATATGCGACGAGTATCCTGGTAACCCTTGCCAACCTGACAAAAGTTTTGTCGTCATCGTCGGTAACCCACGGCTGATCACGCCCCGATATTCTCCACTCACAATCGTACCTTCGGTCAACCTTGGACGATTCCACTGCTATCGCATCAACACCTCAGTTGTCATAGGTGCATGAATAAGTCCCAAACTGTAACAATTTAATTACCGAAAATAAGTGTAGTTGTTTATTATTGCGCGTATAAATAATGGCGCCACCCATCTTTCTCGTGGGTTTACAGTTTGTGAATTTAAACTTAGGAATATCCTTTGGTTTGAAGCCAAAACAGTTTTGGACATTGAACTCGTTATTATTGTGGATCTATTATCTAAGAGTCACGTGTTGTTAAGCGAAGTCCATGACCGCTGTAGTATCATGTCCGAAGTTAGGGTTGAGTGGGGAAGCATCACGAAGAATTTCGTGTGGCAGTCGTTGGTTACAAACGATGATGAGTCGTATGACAAACGCAAAAATTTATATATTCACACATAACATTACACATAGAAATATGAAGTAAAATATTCATTACAGTATAACGATAAATCAAGCATATTAATTAATGATCTTATATCATTGTTGAATGATATAACTTTAAATATTGTTGGAAGTGGCGTTAAACACCATATCTCCTCCTCCTCATATATCATTGTTGATCTTTGGCAAGTTTGAGGAACACAATAATCGTAACTGTAAATTGTACTTTAGATCTCCTATATACTTATTGTTCAAAATATCTGGCCAAAATTTATGTCTTTCATGCTCTCTTTGTTGCAACAAAGGTTTTTTGAAAATACCAAAATCAGGTGCCGTAACTCGAATATCAGACTATGCAATGGTTTAAAAGATAATGTACAAAAGGATAAACAGCTATCTACAAAGCATTACACAGAAAATTAAAGATTGAGCAATACGAACACCGCCAAAAAAAAAAACGAGGGTAAAAAATTTGTTTTAATACAATGAAAATAATGATGCCTCATAATAATTCCTAAAGTTGACTCACGCACCATTGATTTTTTTTTAATAGTTAAAGTCGAAGAAATTAGCAAGTGTCAATTTATTCAATATGATTATAATATAACTACAACTGGATATATGCAAATTTTCAATTTAATAAGAAATACTCATGTGTTTCGAAATGATGTCTGTCTTAAAAAAATGACAAATAATTTATGTTTAGAAAGAAAATAAAAATAGGGCAAAGTGATTATGGATATAGTTTTGACCTTTGGTAATAACAATTCATATGTACCTTGGACAAATTAAACACAATTTTGACATGGCTGTTTTTTCACAAAGGGCACAGTGTATTCCTTTCATTACAATGATATGCATGTATCGCGCATACACAAGTGTGAGGCCGAAGGTGCTAACTATTACCTGTACCCTGGTCTCACCTCCACGAGTGTGAGACTGGGGTTGAAAAGTCTTTCGTATATCCTGGTATCACTTCAACGAATGTAGGGTCAGAGATGCTAGCTATTCCGTGTACATTGGTTTCACCTTCACTAGTGTGATGCCGGAGATGCTAACTCTTCCGTGTATTTTGGTCTCACATCCGCGAGTTTGCGTCGACATTCCTATGGGTACCAACTGTGCTCCTCTTCTAGTCGTTTTTATTCCTTTATTTGTGTGAAACATGAGCTTCTCAAGAAAAAGGAAAAGTAGCTAGACCGGCTCATTTATTTGATGTCCTTTCACTGAATTGTGTAAAGTTTGGTGACTATGTTGATGCAAATACCCCATTAAACATCTAATAAGGACATCACAGATACAGTTAGGTCCGATTCATATCTTAAATTGACGTTGAGGGCCGGTCGACTACGAAACGTAATGAAAAGAGAGATGATTTTGATTTTCCCATCGTGAATTTAACATTAACACAATGTATGTAACAATATTCCAGAAGAATGTTCTCTCAGCTGATACGATATTGCCGAAATTGTGCTGGCTCAATCCCTAGATTTATGTGTACTGTTTTGTGGACAATCGACTGTTTTCTCGTCCTTTTTCTTTTGGTTGTTGTCTGCCTTTCTTCTTAGATTTACGGAATCACAGATAAAATTAATAACATGATTTGATGTATCGTTTCAGAATGTAAAGACAAATTACCAAATTGCTTTGCTTTTGGAAAAGACTCATGTAAAGCACCATATGAAAAATGGGCAAAAGATTACTGCCCAAATACTTGTGGATTCTGTATAGGTAAGTACTATGTAATATATTTTATTTTGAATTCAATGTATGGACATAAATCCAGAGGATAAGTCCAGACAACCTACATTTTGACATAATCTTTGAAATGTTTTGTTTGCAGTTCCGTTTGCACGCGATATTATAAATTCGCGTTCGGATAAATATCGCGAGACGATTACCTGTGTTAATTATACGTTTTATAAAGGTCCGACAACTCCAGAGCCGCCATGCGAGAACCAAAGGGCAGACTGTGAGTCCTATCAGAAGACAGTGTGTACTGACCAGAGATATGCACAGTGGGCCAATGATAATTGTCGCTACTACTGCCGTTTATGTTCAGGTAATTTAGATGAATAATATTATACGTAAGAGAACTTGTAAGAAACAGTTCAGTAAGGGAGCGAGTTTACAAATTCACTATTGCTTATCTTGCTTAAACCATTGATATAGTTTTATTCGAGTGAAATTGTATTAAATGAAGCAGTTGATTTTTCAAAGTACAATCTTGTCATCAGCATGATGATCTTAGTATACCTATAGAAAATGGCGAGTTGTGTAGTGGGTGTACTCCATACACAGCTATGTCAAGTTTGATGGTTCCTGGTAACACGATATAACTAAAATATGAAGTAACCAATGCATATATTTCTAGTTCTATACATGTACATATATATATATATATATATATATCAAGAAACTATTAGAAAGAAAATAAACCAAAACAGTTAAATAGAAAAACATATACAGATTTTTATTTTTATTACAAAGTGACAAATATTGTTACAGATTTTTATTTTTATTACAAAGTGACAAATATTGTTGCATATCTAATTGAATGAAATTGTGTCCTGTCATTTATTTACCTTTTTGAATAGACTGTCTGCACATTTCTGATTTGATCCTCAAATAATATTCATTTTCCTACACATTTTTATCTTAGTTATTTTCCTTAAATGTGCTCAAAGGGAGTCCAATTTCATTGATATAACATGTATGTTCGCCACTTTCAACAATACTTCAGTTGTATCGTGGTGGTCAGTTTTATTGGTGGATGAAACCGGAGGAAACCACCGACAAGTCACTGACAAACTTTATCACACAATGTTGTATCGAGTGCATATCGCTAATAGCGGGATTCGAACTCACAACGTTAAGGGTGATAGACACTGATTGCACATGTAATTGAAAATCCAATAACCATACAAACACGATCGCGACGGCCGCAAACATGTGGTTGTATGTTCCTCCATATAAGACAATGTTATATGGAACGGGTTTTTTCTTTTCTTTATATTAAATCCAGTTTTGATGGAATACCCATTGAAATTTAGATATACTACAACTAGCTTTATCTGTTTTTCGATTAGACACGAAAACTTGTAAAACGGAAATAATTCTCTCTTTCTAAGGACTTGCAAAATTTTCCATTACTGCTTATTTTATTTTTATAAATCTTCTTTTGTCATGGTATCTCCATCAAAAATTAGTGATTTGCGAAAGGTCGGTGGTTCCCTCCAGGTACTCCGGTTTGCTCCAAAAATAAAACTGACCGCCACGGTATAACTGAAATATTGTTGAAAGTGGCGATAAACACCATCAAATAAACACACATCCATCGAGAAATCAGAAATGGAGTTACCACTAATACATTAGAAAAATCTTTAATTACAATATCCAAGATACATATCTATTTGAACAGCAGCCATTCTTGCAAATCGCCATAATTTATTTTTCGTTGCATCATTTTATTAACCTTTAATTGGTTTACTAATAAGCTATCATGAAAAGGGTTGTTATCTTAAGAGAAATTATAAAAAAAATAATGGCATGCATTCATAGCTAAAAATAAAAAGGGTTCGAATGTTATTATAAAAATTGCAAAAATAAGAAATTTTTTGAGAAATTCAATGACAAATATTTTTTGAATGATTAAAATTATTTGGTTTTCCAATGTTTTAGTTAAGAACGTACCTGATTAAGGTTATTCCAGAAACGTACCAGATGAAGGTTATTCCAGAAACGTACCTGGTGAAGGTTATTCCAGAAACACGCCATGAGCACTAAATTTGATGTCTATGTTTTATTTAGAAATGCCTGTACCATTGCGGTTTACCCAGTTTTCCGGTTGTTGACTGATTTTGTCTGTTTATTGATTTATGAGTTTTTACTTTCTCTTTATAAGATTGCTCGGTGTTCGGTAATTGTGTTATTACCCTTATTTATTCCCACGCCAAATTTATTATATGTTTATTTCAGCTCAAAAGTTGGCAGAAAAAGACAGTCACATCACTACAATTCCACCAGCATGTATGTTATTGACAGCTTTATATAATTACTAATTATTTTAATGAGATCTATCTGCAAAGGATAAGCTAAAGGAAAAAAGAAAAATAACATTCCAGTTTTTCGATATCGACCTATGACACAGTCTATAGGTATTATGTACAAAGCAAAAGTACATATAAGTATAACTTCATTAAGGACATAACAATAATGGTTTGTGGTGTATATATGCTTCAAACAAAATAATCAACACATATATTGCAATTCTACCAAATATTGATACTAGCGTTGTAAACAAAAGAGGAAGAGTATGGCAAGTGTACCCAATAGGACTATTTATTTACACAACACAACTTATAGCATAAAACATTTAGTAAGACAATATATATGTTTACTTTTGAATGTTTTCAATAAGTTCAATTTATCATACGCGTACACATAGCATATCAGTACTAATTTGCATAAATATATAGTTGGAATCATCATGTTGTAGGATATGCTGCTTAATTTATTTCATATTAAGCTTTTTGGTCATATTGACAAGAAGTGTTTGAAATGTATAATTGAAATATATTATAGTGTAATATTAATTATCAATTCAGCATATCAATAAATTCTACTAAATGAAATCAAAAACTGGAATGCTGGAAGGATAATGCTGACTATCAGTTCGTTTTATATTTGCAGTATGTGTGGACAAATTAGATGACTGCAAATTGTACGGAAAAGACTCTTGCAAAGGACAATATGCCAGTTGGGCAAAGGAGAATTGTAGGCGATATTGCGGTTTCTGTATAGGTAGGTGCACTGTATACTCTGTGGACGATTTAAAGGGGGGCTTTTGGGGCTTCAGCTCCCTCTCCCGTCGAATAAGTCAGGTACATATACATGTATTAACATACGAGTTTCAAGGCTATTTAACAGTGTTACTGGTAGTTCATTCTATAGTAAAATATCATACTAATTGTCATTAGGTATATACATTGTAATTAAATGTGTTCATCTACATGACACACACTGTACAACACAATTAGAATCAAATGTGGGTGGCAAGAACAGTTTGAGGATAACATAAACCGCATGTACTACCCCTCACAGTAAAATACACCACTAATTTCCAGAAGGGAACAACCATGTAACTACATTTTTTATGGGGGAAGTGGGTTGAAAAAAAAACTAATGTCGCCATATTTTATAGTAAAAATTGATTGACCCCAAAAAAGGGGGGAATAATATTCTGATTATTATTTTCAGAGAATTTTTTGTTAAAATTTTAAGAAATTAAATGATTTTTCTCATCTAAAAAATAAAATCTTACTTTTGTTTGTGAAAAAACTTTTTTCTGGCTTCCGGAAAATATAGCCCCACTAAAAGTTAAGTGGTCAGTCACTGATGTATATAGTTAAGATGTGTTCACCCTGCAGAACAACACATTACTAATTTCCACAGGGTATGTATTAAATAGATGTGCTCACCATAACTAAAGCACAATATCAATTGATGTGAATATTCATATTCAAATGTTATCACATAATATTATTTTTATATTTTCAGGTGTCCCTACCCAAGCCCCACCTTGCAGAGATAAAATACCAAACTGTAACCAATATCAGAAAAATGCATGTACTGATATGAAATATAGAGGATGGGCCGAGGAAAATTGTAACAAATATTGCGGATTCTGTTCTGGCGGAAGCGGGCCTGGTAGGTAGATTACTTCATGCCATGCGTTATATGTCGTAATGCATTCGTATCACTAATATTGTTTCTTCTGACGAAAGCGCTACTCCTTCCGGTTACGCATTATGCGTCGTAAAATAATAGTATCTCATAGATTTGTAGTTTATTCCATATGACGGAAGCGGTACTTGTAAGCAGACGCCTTCTTGCCACGCATTATATGTTGTAAACCATTAGTATCGTATAGTTTGTTTTCTCGCATGGAAGCGATACGCTACTGGATAGCAGACGCCTTCCGGTCACGCATTATATATCTTAAACCATAAGTATCGTATAGTCTGTTTTCTCGGATGAAAGCGATTCGCTGCTGGTTAACAGACGCCTTCCGGTCATGCATTATATTTCGTATATTATTAGTATCGTAAAGTTTGTTTTCTCGGAAGGAAACGGTACTGGGAAGCATTCGACTTCCGGTCACGTATTATATGTCGTAAATCATTAATATAGTATAGTTTGTTATCTCGGATGCAAACGTGTTAACATTCGACTTCCGGTGACACATTATATGTCGTAAATCATTAGTATATTGTATTTCCTTTTGTTTTCCTTGCTTTATTTGATAACCTTACATTTTATAATTTCCTTCTTCCCTTCGTTTTGAAATCAGAAAAGAGATGCAATGCATCGAGTCAGCTATCCGTGTAGAAGGATGACCGATGCGTAGTTATGTTTGCGTTTACACAGCTGAATTTGTATGATATATGCTACTATTTGTTCTTATGTGGTCTCAATATACTGCCGTAAGTAGTATTTTGCCTATGACGACACGAATATATAATTGTTCAGTAGTTAATTCTATATTTATCGCTAAAATGACGAATTAATCGATGTAGGCCAAAAAAGGGATTTCATGTTCATTTCAGAATCGCAACATTATAAAAAAATTATATAGTTAACAAATCTAGTATTAACTCTTAATCTGTCCATAATCGCTCGGTTAACCTCACCACTCGTTATAACTCGAAAAACTGGCTATAGCGAAGTAAATTAACTGTCTTCTTCGGGACAATATCATAATATACGAAACAATTCCTATTGTCTATATATCTGAGCAGTTGTTTCTATGCCACGTCATTCTGTGACCAATGCATTTGTTCCCAATCTTGTCCATTCCGTCAAAGCGATCCACAGTTCTTATCAATGAACGATTTCAATAAACTATACGATTATTCATAGGTTATATTTAGATTGAATATCAGATTGAAAATTATCGATATCTATATTGAATATTCACATGTCTGTTGAAATTTGAATATCTACTATATGCATTTAGAATAAACACATTTAGTAGCCAAGTAGACAAGATATTTTTTCTCAATATAGCATAATGTTTGTTTTATCATATTTTGTGTGTACGTGCCATCTGAAACACTATATTTGTAATCCTTGTTTGTGTACACGTGCTATGTAAATACTGTGTTAATGTCATCATAATTTGTGTACACATGCTATCTTAACATTGTGTTTGTCATCATAAGTTGTGTACACGTGCTAAGTAGAAAACTGTGTTTGTTGGCTTCATTGTTATTACCTTTATAGCTTGATCAGTTAAATGACGAATTCCTGCTTTCCAACCAAAATCACTCATTACCTTGTATTCATCCATAATTATGCCAAAATAGGTAAGAAAGTAATGTATTAAACAACAATTTGATTTGTGAAATTCAACGACTTTGTGTATATATTTTTATTTGATTGCCGGTTTTGGTATTTCATTTGTTTCCTGGATCTATAAACAGTTCAGGTGTTAAATAAAAGTAACAGATAAATAGTTTTTGTTAAATGATAAAGAGATGAAACCTTGTTATATTTCATAAGTAATGAATCTTTTTGCTTTGTTTTTTCTTTTATATATATATGTTGAGAGTTTTGATTTTGAAAATTACTGAAGTGACTTCGATCTAAGAACCTACAATTGACATTTTAGCTTAAACAAATACTACATTTTTTGTTAAGCATCATATATTAAAGCTTAGAGAAATAACTTCAGGTAACCAACTACCAACCCTAACACCTGTACCTACATTTAGCCCTGGTACAGGGACCAATGCACCAAATATTCCACACCTTCCAGTTGGTAAGTTAAAGAATGCAGTATAGACATACAGGTAACATTAAACCAATCGTGGTTGTAATAGAAACCACACCTGTCACAGGAATCCTTTATGTGGTCAGTACTTTGACCAAGAGGTAAAGCCAACTATAAACCCGCCGCATGTTTGTGCCTGTCCCAAGCCATGACCTAGATCACCAACGTCATAAGTAGCTGTCACCTCTTTGTGTTCAGTGAGTTAAGGTGAAAGGTGGTTGTTCGTTTTCTTGACATGGGTGGAATTGTTGACCATTACTGTATACATAGTATGTCCATGCTTTATTCATTATTCCTACATTAAGGTATTAAATTCACAGACCTAGCCATCATCAACATGAACGAACCATGACTGGCAAACATATCCAGACTTAAATGTATATCATCTGTATTTATTTCTAGTCGGTTCACAAGAATCGTAGCTTTTGTTCTGGCATTTTGTTGCATACCATCACTTATTTCTGTGACCACCTTGGCATGTGATAAATGCAATTATCACGTTATTTCCCAAAGCAAATGTACAAATAAATCCTTTCCTGAGAACTAACATTCCTATCTGCCCGACGGGTTTATATTTAATCAGGGGTGCGTGTTGCTCATCTTTTAGTTTTCTGTGTTGTGGTATGGTTATTTTTTATTTATGTTTTTTTTTTGTCTTGTGTGTCCTAAGTTGCCAGTGTTTCTGGATTGTTCATTCTTGATTACCCTTTGTGTGTTTTCAATCATTTATTGTTTACGCATTATTTGCTTACAACATAGGTAGGGAATTCCGCGAACATGATTGTCTTCCTGTCTGACTCTGAATTTTTATCGCTTACATATGGATAACGCAGTACAATAGTTTAGACAAGGTGTGAGAAAAACAATAACCACCGGCTCGTCACATCTACCTTGTTAAAATACAACTCGTCCTACCTATTTACTTGAAAAATAATAACCACAAAGTCTCCCGAACACATATTTCTACAAGAGTTGAATAAATAATAATTACAACTCGCCCTACCATACCTATTTATTTTGAATGATGATAACCACAAAGTCTCTCGAACACATACTTTTATAAGCGCTGTATAAAAATAACCTTACGCTCGGCAGGGTACAATAAGTACATACATGTAGGGTTCATGTTACATCCGCATTGGTATATATTATTTCTATGTATTTCTTTAACCTTTTCTGTTGACTATAAGGTATATGTGTTTTACATACAGCTATGTTTCTTTTATATATTAATAATATACATAATACGAAATAAAATAGCAGTACAAAATGAAGCCAATTAACACCATCTATATTGTACATAATATATGTAACCTGTCTAAACCGACCTCGTTTGGTCCAACTTTTGTGTTCTAAATAGACAGGTGTTTGGCTTATAGAAATTAATTTAACAAACTTTTCCTACATTTTGAATTTATTCAAAGTTCGGTTTATGCAGGATTTTGGTTTAGTCAGTGTTCGGCTTAGACAGGTTTTACTGTGTATATAATTACAATGGACTGTCCCTAAATAGCATATCCACCATGGAAATGCTGTTTCAATTTGGGTCAAAGGTTAATATTGTCCAAATCACTGTATAATTGTGCATGTTTTTGTTTTGTAGGAACATTGGCGCCACCTCTACCGGGTATTTATAGCTTACATATTTAATATTGATCATTGTTTACATGTATATGTTGATCATTTTAAATCATTAAAATCATTTTTGTGATCATCGTGTTTACCTTGTCATTTCTTCCCACTGTATACAAATGTCAGACTTTTACCTATGTTTTGTTTCTCCCTAAAATATACATTTTCATTGTTGTCTTACATACTGTTGTAAATGAAATTTGACCTTGATATTGTATCAAAAGAACTGGATGAATCGATCCATATCACACGATGCCCCTTTCTTCCAGCTAAAGTAAACAAGGGCACAATACCAGAATGAATTTCGCCTTCCGTTTATCCTTGACCTTGTGTGTAAATGATTTGCTTAAGGGGGACCTAAGTTATGGAACGGAAATCAAATGTGGGACGGAGGGACGTGTGAACGGACGTATCATCATGGGTAAAAGTTAATGTTCCCATTGCCTAGCGACGGGACCATAAATATCATATTTCCGGTACATTAAAATGCAAAGACCGACTAATATTCGTAGAATCCCAGTTTTCCGTTACGGAACTTGCAAATGCTTAAAGGTGGCTTGTATATGTGCATGTGTAATACATATATATTGTAAGTAAACATGCTAAAATTTAATTGCTTACTTACTCATTTAGCAGTCAGTGGTGCTTTTCAGTGTATTGGCTGAATTATGGAGTAGCTATGACTCATGCTGAGTTATTTTGCATTGATAATAAGGTTTTTTTTTATAATACAATTCGTATTTTATCTAGCATTATGATTGAGTATTGTTATGTTATGAATGACCACTAACCTTGTATCACATAAGTGTAGTGCACTCAATCGTCCTTTGTTTGATCGATAGAGCACTTTGATAACAAAAGAAATGCCCTTTATTGAACATTAGCAACTTTTTTAACGATTTGGTACGAATCAGGAAAAACAAGTCCCATATATGTTATGCTTAATTGCAGGCCACTTTTCCTGTTATCATAGTACTGTATCCGACTTGTACAAAAAATAGATAAAATTCTGCTTTGGTACATTTTTAATGGCCCTGTATCATGGTGACAAATCAAGATAACAATAACATCTTCTATGATTTGGATAAAAGTTCAGTGGCAGATCTAGTGAAATGAAAAGAAATTAGTCCGTATAACCCTTTTTAAAAACGTCCCCTTTCTGAAACATCAGCCACTGAATTTGCACCTCAGTTTATATCAGGTAGTATTGTAATGGAGTCGTGCATTGTAACATGAGCTGCTTTAAAACAATACCAGATAATCGTGCATTGCAAAATATGATGCTTTTTAAAATGAATATAGTCGTGCAGTGTAAGCTTGCTTTGCTCTGCGTTTCCTGGTTATACGGCTATATTATTGTATTGTATTTCCACTTTTGTATAAAGTTCACGACTGTATAACATTATTTTGTATTTTAGCGTCAATCTAACCGTAGATTTCTTAATAATCAAACTTTGATGTACTTCCATATTTCACAACTATTTGGTCACATATGACATTCAAAACAACATCATCTTATGGGTTTAGTACTCAATTCAAATTGCGCTGTTATTTAGTAGGTCATCAAGAGAGAAATAAAGAAAGATATAACGCTTTGAAGAATAAAGAAGGAAGGGTGTTAATTCGCCATTTCAGAAACCAATTAGTACATATAATGCACAACCTTTTTAACTAGTGACCTTATGCTCGTGCATGTTAACCCCAGAATGCACAAATTTCTGAAAAATAAATAAATGTTTATGATGAGGTGCATTATATTGTAAACTATGTTCCAATATATATCATATTCCCCTTGACATATATCCATCACCGGACTCTTTCAAGCTTACGTTTTTAATTTTGGGCAGCAAAATCATGTACATGTATGTTACTTTAAATTTGATAAATGATTAATGTATTTTATTTTCTGATAATGATACCTTTGCTGCTCTCTCAATTGTTTGTTGCGTCATAAACAGGTATACCTCCTCGGTGATGTAATTATTAAAGTGGTCTCCTTGAGTACGGTAGATCGTTGGTTCGAACAGGTCATATTAAACCAACGACTATAACATTAGTCTTTGTTGCTTCTTCACAAAGTATGCAGTCTTAAGGAGCAACAGAACAATATCAAACACGTGTTGACTGGATATCAGAATAATGTGTTGGAGTGGAGCGACATGTCTATAGACTGTTGACTGTTGTTTCAGTGATCTAGTATTATTAAAAATCCTACAAAGTGAGCGTGTTGGTCTATTCTAATGCAGACATCATCATTTCATCAATGCTTGTCCAATCGCTTGTTCTCTCCATGATATAGCTGAACATTCCTCACTTGACATTAAATAATACCCCCGGTAATCACTCACTCGTAGTTGTTGGAGAGAAGGGGGCTATTTAAAAGTTAGTTTACGCATACCTAGTTGAAAACTTAATTCTTTACAGATGGTTTATGTTTCCCTAGAGAACAAGAAACCAAAACATGTCATTAAGAGGGGAAGTTTGGATTGTTAGACAAAACGAAAACGGAACGAGATCATAAAGTCATTCAAACTTAGAATCATATTAATTATTTTGTTTTATTTGTAGGGAAAAGGAGCGCTGGCATAGGATCTAGTGCTGAAGCTGGTGGAAATGTTTTCTTTCAACCAAAACAAACACCAAAGCCCACACCAGAACCCACAACAACTACAACAACCCAAGCCCCTACCACTCCAGAGCCCACAACTACCACACCCATGCCAACAACAACTAAACCCACACCCAAACCCAACAAATATGCTTTGTCTGTTGGATCCAGTGCTACTGGAAATAAAGACCCTAATTTTATTGGTAAACTTTTACTACTGTTAATATGAAACACAGGGGCCGTCTTGATAGTGATCGTATGGTAGCTGGATTTACAACTACATGTGCAATTAGTGCCTATCACCACTAAAGTTGTGAGTTCTAACCCCGTTCATGGTGAGGTGTCAGTGACTTGCGACAGGTCGATGGTTTTCTCCGGGTACTCCGGTTTCCTCCACCAATAAACTGCACGCCATGATATAACTGAAATATTGTTGAAAGTGGCGTTAAACACTATAAACCAATCAACTAATCAAAATGAAACTTAGTCATATGCCCTAAATATATTTTTTACACTCTTTATCTCATACTATTTGATGAACACATACAAAAGTATCGATACACGTAATGTATCATCGTATCAACTTGAAATGATGTTCATTTCGATAACTTAATCATTGAAATCGAAAAGATCAAGACCACAAAATTGGAAACTTTCAAATTGGCAAGATATAACCTCACTCGTTAATCTTTCATCGTTTAGAGGTGAAGATTGTAGCTGATGTGCTGATTAGAAGTAAATAATACCACTATTTTATTTGATTAAATGCCACCCCACTGACTGGTATATCAGTTATAAGTGATAATAACCGGTCAAAATGTTGTCTAGTGGCTACCTTACATTCAATTTAGGTAATGATGTATGTCTATCATTGATAATCTCATAGTGACTGTAAGACGAAGAACAAAATACATACAGTAGTCATCAACTGATATTTAGATAAGTTTTTTCTTCATATCAATTTTGTATTAGAAACTTGCTAAAATAGTAATTGTATAATTTACAGATTTCGGTAACGGCAGCGAAGTAAAATCTACAGGTATGTTTTATATTGATAATTTCGACATAGCGATTTTATTTGAATGGATTTGTATATTAGGGACTGAAAGCTACTTCGAGATACCCGAAATGTCGACACATAGAAATTTGAGATAAGAGGAGTAAATTAAGTTGAACAGCACTAATTTTAAAAATGGGACTTGAGATAAATTTCGACTTAACCGAAATTTCGAGTAAACCGAGTTTGACATAACGAGATTCAACTTTATAGACTAAACTAGCACTAATATAAATATTTTTATTTTTGAAATATCATTTATGATCTTTATATCTGTTATAGTTTAATATTTTGATTTATAAAATATTATTTGTGATCTTGATTATGATAAAGAACAATAGCATATTAAAATATTATTACGATATTAATATTGACTTAGTTGTACTGAAATCAAATCCGACCATATAGATACATGTATATAAAAGTAGGTGCAATGATGAAAATTTGCTTGTTTTTAAAATCAGATTAAATGTTGGTTTCGATTTGTATATGGTCAGTGTTTGAAAAAAATAAATATTTGGTTTTTCAGAGAAACCAACAACAAAGAAATCTGGAACAGGTAAGAGTATTCATATCAGATGGGATTATTCATAATTTCACATATTTTGCTGTAGTAAAATTACTTAGACACCATTTAGTAATTAGCTATAAATATAACGTGCACAAAGCATTAGCAAGCTCAAGACGCATATTCTAGCAAAGCATTTGCATTTTTCAAAGGTGACACATGTATATGTTATTAAGTATTCTTGAAAAGTATCATATACATTGTGCCATATCGCTAGATTGCTTGTTGCCTATCATTATCTTGTAGTTCATAAATCATATTTTGCTGAACCATCATAAAATTATTGCTATCATCATCAACGTCTGGTGACAGTTTAGTCAGTGGTTTAAGGATTATGATTAGGGTTGTGGCGTTTAACGTCATTTTCAGTAACATTTCAGCTATATCGTGGCTGTCAGTTTTATTGTTAGAGGAAACTGGAGTGCCCGGAAAAAACCACCGACCTGTCGCAAGTCACTGACAAACTGTATCATAGTGTTGTATCGAGTACACCTCGCCTGAGCGGGATTTGAACTGACAACTTCAGTGGTGATATCCGTGTGTTAAAAAGATATCATTACTAGCAATTATATAATTTCATGTGTTGTTTTAAGAATCTGGTACTGGATCATCTGCTGGAGGTGGTAAGTTATACTTGTAAGAAGCTATCCTTTGGTTGTAGGCTCTACCTGTGTTAGAATTGCATATTTTGCCATTTATGACCATTGTAATGTCTGTCCTTCTGTCATTTCGTCTTCTGATTACCCCATTGGTATATTCAAATTATTATTTTTCTTCTTAAATGTTATTTTAATTTCCTTTAAATATGTTATTTTAATTTTCTTTAAATATGTTATTTTAATTTTCTTTAAATATGTTATTTTTAATTTTCTTTAAATATGTTATTTTAATTTTCTTTAACTATATTATTTTTCCATCTGGTTTGTGATTGGTGTGTGTGTGTGGTGTTTCCTCTAATTTGTATTTTTTCTTCATCTTGTTTATGTTGTAAATATGTTATTTTATTTCTTCTTACATATGTTTTTTTCTTCATTAATATGTTACCTTTCTTCTTCTAAAATATCCCATTGTTCTTTCTATCTGGCTTGTGATTGGTGTATCTACTTTCCCCTCTAATTACTATGTTTTCCCTTATCCTTGTATAGTTATTTCTTTGTTGTACATTGATGAAAATGGTTGGCTCTTTAAAAGTATTTTTTCTCCTACCATTATTTAGCGTTATTTTTTACACAATATTGTTGCCACAGCTTCAGATGCGTTTGTTTTTAGCGGATATTACAATACCGCTTGCTCAAAGTTGTTGAAATTATTTTTATTTGAAGGTCTGATTATTGTTTGAATAAAAGTCTTTAGACCTGTGATAATTTAACATGAATACATATTGTTGTATTTGTTTTAATGCATTACTTCATTCATTCTTTGACTAGGAACTACAGAAAAGCCAGGTACACCACAGCCAGGTAAAATGTTTTATTGTTATTATTTAGTATCTACTCTAATATTTAAAATCGCTAAAATTAAAGCTTCAATCTGCAGTGAGACGCATATTTAATTAATTTGGAAATTGAATTTTTATATCTTTCATTCCTAATTATGTATTCAGTATGATGAAAAGTTGCTTTGTTTTTGTTTTTGTTTTTTTTTTAATATTGTAAAACATATTTACATTGCTAATATAATCGTTGTTATAAATAATCACTGTCACCATGAGATGAAGATCAATTTTTATCATGTTCGTTTGCATCCAACCCCATTCTTCTAAAATAAGGCATAATAAAATAAATACAGTCAAACCTGTATGTAAAGGACACTCCTGAAAATGTGGCCTTTATGAGCAATTCTCCTTTATATACATGGTATGATTATATGAACTATTCATTAGTAGGATAATGAGGCTGCCCTTTTAGAAAGTCATTTGTTATATAAGGTGCCCTTTAAGGCAGGTTTTTCTGTAATTATTTATATTGATTTTTCTATTCCATCATTTTTTCGTACTTTTTTACCCTGATGTAATTCCGAAAAACTGCATTTCGCAAACCAATGTCTGCCTTGATGTAAATCTTATAACCGTAAAAAATATTTCGTACAGCTGAAAGAAGATATATTACTATATGTAGCATTTGAAATCCTGATTGGAAATATAAATAAATTAGGGAGAAGAACATTTATAATTGTATGTTTTAGTGACCAGCGATTTCAAAGCAAAACCACAAATTCAACATGTAGTGACAACTTAAAAAGATACAATAAATTGTTTAACTTGAGCAGAACAAAAAACCAAATAGCATGTATATTAAGTAAATAGTGGTTTGTTAGACCTATTATATGGATATTTACGATAGTCTCGTTATACCTACTATACCTTTATATGTGTGAATGTTTTAGCGATCGATGCCCCAACAAACCCTTCAACACAACCTAAAGTGACGACGCAAAAACAAATTGTTTAGCTAGAAAAGAAAAAAAACTGATAGCATGTTTATTAAGGGATGCTGGTTTGTTATAACTATTGTATGAATATTTACGGTAGTCTTGTCCTTCTCTCACATGAACTACTATGCCTTATATTTTTGTATGTTTCAGTGACTGATGGTCCAACAAACCCCCCAACAAATCCTGTAGTGACAACACCAAAAGGTAAAGGAATTTCTTAGCTAGCGTAGAAAAAAAACCAAACAGCATGTATATTAATGAATTAATGGTTTGTTCGAACTATTATTTGAATATTTACGGTAGACTTATTAGACCAACTATACCTTATATTTTTGTATGTTTCAGCAACCGATGCCCCAACAAATCCCCCAACAAAACCTAAAGTGACAACACAAAAAGGTAGAAAAAAATTGTTTAGCTAGAGTAGAATAAGCAAATAGCATGTATATTAGATGATGCTGGTTTGTTAGAACCATTATATGAAAACTTAGTCTTGCCCTTGTCTCATTAGACCTACTATTCCATGTTATATACCAATATACATTGATTCAGTCTTAGCGTTCTTTATAAATTACAAAATAAGATCACCCCTCTTATCAGGCCAGATGCGCTGATGCTACGAAAAATACTACTAAATTGTCCCCCTCTAGAGAGACCACCACTCTCTTATATGACCACTCTTCTTGGTAGAAAGTGTCTCCTTACACGAGGGGAACTACTGTATATTTTAGGAATTTACGAGCTCTGGAAAATAATGTAAGAAAAGATAATTTACATTTACGGTGAGGGGCGAGTTTCTAATATTAAATATCGGACAATCGTGTAGATTATTGTATTCTAGATGTCATGTTACGTAATGGCATATTCAGTATTTAGTGTATTCCTTATCGAAATCATTACGTGAGGTAATTTTGATAAGGCACCTGTAGATTGGATAGACTAGCACTAAGATATCCAGCTATGGGCTGGCAGCCTGACATCTTTGATCTGACAAAACGTTTATTACATTGTGATAAAATATGGTATCTTTGGGGAAATTAGTTTATGATTCACTTGCAAGATCAGGTGCCACTTTTCTGATTGGCTAGACTGAAAATACGACCTCATTAATATGTATTTGAAAATATATTTGACAATATATTTGAAAAAAAGACTTCAAGTTAAAATAAGTAGACTACACGGAATATATGAGTGGATTTAAATTGCGAAAGTGCGTTAAGAGGAAATTTTTGTACGTTGTTACTTTATAATACAGACTCGGTGTTTCATATCAGAATTGGTTCTCTGTGAAAATTTCTATTCATTTAGTTACTCTGTGTACTTTATTTTATTGTGTCCTTTTGTCTCATGTAAATAGATGGTATTTACGGAAGATATATTTTCTTATTTACACATGTAATACTTCAGACAAAACTATTCCGTTGAACAAATAGAAAATATATTTCTCTAACAGTTGAAATCAGGATGATGAATTGTAAACAAACTAAGATGAAACCCAATATATAATTGTATGTTTTAGCGACCGATGCCCCAACAAAACCCCCTACAAAACCAGTAATGACAACACAAAAAGGTAGAATAAATTGTTTAGCTAGAGTAGAATAAACTAATAGCATGTAGGGATACTGGTTTGTTAGAAATATTATATGAAATTTTACAGTAGTCTTGTCCTTCTTTCATCAGGACTAAATTATCACATTATATACCAATGCAGGGCCGGCCTTGGGAGGTGAGGGGCCCATAAAAAGACCATTATCTTTGCTGTTCTCTGTAAAATATGTAGTGTGTTGTGTGTACTTGAACAGCTGAGAGTAGATAACTCTAGCGCGGGGTCAATTTGGCTTAAGGCCGACCCTGTACCAATGTAATTCGGTTGTTTCGAATCATGTCAATTCCGACCACGTTCCGTCTTTTTCGTGTCTTGACGTCTGAACAAATAGGCAGGCGACTTCCGGTGTGTACGCTATTACTGTGACAACGTCAGCATATCATAGCCGTAGATGCGGTAGATTATAAGTAATTGTAATATGGAGACGTCAAGGAAACCGCTGAATAAATACTGGTGTTCGGTACCCCACTATCTGTCTTATATAAGAAATATATACATAAAGGCAGATCATTTTCCTTTCATGATGCCGACAGCCGCAAATAAAGAAAGAAAACAAATTTAATTTTAAAGAATTATTTGTCTCTGCGTTGAAGTCTTTGATACAAATAAAATAATTTAATTGATATCTGTCTTTTACAGAAAATGTTAAGATATTTTTAACTTGAGAATCGAACGTTAAAACGGCATACATCGATTGGAGTTTTTGTTGTGTACATTGACACCGGAAGCTCAGGACCAACAGTTCCATCGAAATCACGTGATCTGGCAGACGAAAATAACAAAATTTTGACGGAATGGAAATGATTCGAAACAACCGAAGTGTATCAATCTCATGTGCATGTATTGTATATATACTAGAAAATATAGTATTTTGCATATCCTTCTTACTGCACATGTAATGCAATAGTTTTGTTGCCACCAAATACAAATATCAATCTTGTTATTACAAATGTGATGAAATTATAAGGACAATTAAATTTATAGATTTGTTTTACGTTTAAAAAATATGTGGTAAAAATCATAAAATTATACAAGTTTATCGCTTGAAAAATACCTGTTATTGATGGTTTTTAAGCGAATTATTATATTGTGCATTTATGACATTAGCAAGAAAAACTAGAAAACTAAAAGCTCTTATGGTTTTGGAATGTGTCATAAGAAGGTTTTCGAATGAGTGTATTATTCCCAAATGTTGTTTTATGCGCACTACATGAGCACAATAATGCGTAACTAGCATATCTCGTTTGTGTCATTTTTATACAAATTTGCCATTATCCATTGGAATAATAATGATCCTATGTTGAAAGAAATCAGAAAAAAAAGATTATAAGATATTGGATAAAAAAAAAAGTAATACATATTTATTTTAGCTACACCTCCAACACAAGCACCTGTGACAACACAAAAACCTGTTGTTACAACACAAAAAGGTATCATTCTACGTTATAATAGTATTGCTAGATTAGATACTTGCAGCATGTGGTACAACTAACTTCACGTTTTTACTTTCTGCATGTTATTTTTCTTTATCCTTCACTTCCTGTGATCTGGTTGTACGGTTCTACTTTTAGTCACTTATTTCTCCGGATACGTTGTTTTGACATTGTGAACTCTCTATTTTTGATGTAGAATAAGGTGTCCATGGTCATATGACTTGTCAAAGAGATAGGGCACATCGGACCGTTGTTAAAGCGGCAAATATTATAAGGGACTAGATAGAAGAAGAGAAACGAAACATGAAGAAAAATGAAGAACAACCAATAGAGCACTGTTTCTTTAATATATGGTTATTTCCTAGTATATCATGTAAGTCCACCCCACATCCATTTCCTACAAGTGTGGTCTACTGAGTCCACGTTTATCCCGCTTTGGAAAAACATACTGGTAGACTGAAAGTATTTTATGTATTGTAGTCTTGTCTTTTTATGTATTTTCTTTGTCAGAGATTTCAATAAAATATATTTTATTGAAATAGATAAGAAAAATAAA
>MJUT01003477.1:521709-535017 GCA_002080005.1 Gigantidas platifrons
ATATTTATTTTAGCTACACCTCCTCCAACACAAGCACCTGTGACAACACAAAAACCTGTTGTTACAACACAAAAACCTGTTGTTACAACACAAAAAGGTATCATTCTACGTTATAATAGTATTGCTAGATTAGATACTTACAGCATGTGGTACAACTAACTTCACGTTTTTACTAGTGTGTATGTTTTATCCTTTACTTCATGTGATCTCGCATGGTTCTACTTTTAGTCACTTATTTCTCCAAATACATTGTTTTCACATTGTGAACTCTCTACTTTTGAAGTAGAATAAGGTGTATATGGTCACGTGTCCTGTAAATTAGATACCGCACATCGGACAGTTGTTGAAGTGGCAACAAATATGGTAAGGGACAAAATAGAAGAAGAGGAACGAAACATGAAGAAAAATTAAGAACAACCAATAGAGCACTGTTTCTTTAATATATGGTTATTTCCTAGTATATCATGTATGTCCACCCCACATCCATTTCCTACAAGTGTGGTCTACTGAGTCAACGTTTATCCCGCTTTGGAAAAACATACTGGTAGACTGAAAGTATTTTATGTATTGTAGTCTTGTCTTATGTATTTTCTTTGTGAGAGATTTCAATAAAATATATTTTATTGAAATAGATAAGAAAAATAAAGATTAAAAGATATTAGATAAACAAATGCATATTTATTTTAGTTACACCTCCTCCAACACAAGCACCTGTGACAACACAAAAACCTGTTGTTACAACACAAAAAGGTATCATTCTACGTTATAATAGTATTGCTAGATTAGATACTTACAGCATGTGGTACAACCAACTTCACGGTTTTACTAGTGTGTATGTTTTTATCCTTTACTTCCTGTGATCTCGCATGGTTCTACTTTTAGTCACTTATTTCTCCGAATACATTGTTTTCACATTGTGAACTCTCTACTTTTGAAGTCGAACAAGGTGTATATGGTCACGTGTCCTGTAAAATAGATAGCGCACATCGGACAGTTGTTGAAGTGGCAACAAATATGGTAAGGGACAAGATAGAAGAAGAGGAACGAAACATGAAGAAAAATGAAGAACAACCAATAGAGCACTGTTTCTTTAATATATGGTTATTTCCTAATATATCATGTACGTCCACCCCACATCCATTTCCTACAAGTGTGGTCTACTGAGTCAACGTTTATCCCGCTTTGGAAAAACATACTGGTAGACTGAAAGTATTCTGTGATATTGTAGTCTTTACTTATATATGTTTTAGTCAGTTTAATGTCAAAGATGTTTACAAAATATATTTTCGAGGTGCGAATTGAAGGACCAGATGAGTTATTGTCATTGTGGTAGTAATTCTCCTCTAATTTCTCTAAATTTAAATACAGTTCAAACTTGGCTAGTTGTACATAATTGTGCTTATTTTATTTTGAACCTGACACCAATCTTTTTCTGCTGTTGTAAATATTTACTGAAGTTATTGAAATCATCCGCCAATCCTACAAAAATGGTCTGAACTATATCACGTGATATCCTAAAGTCGTGATAATTTCCAATAAACAACCAAATCCAGTAAACGTCGTATTCACTGTACATATTTTGTTATTTGTAAATTGTTCAATCAATTGATAAATTTTCCTTTTGCCATTTATCTCCTTTAACATATAAGTATACATCTTTTATTCAGACAATCACATTTTCATTTTCAAGCATTTAAATCTGGAACCCGATTTAAAAAAAAAGTAATTAGCTCATTACACAGAAGACGGTCTTGTGAATTCATTTTTATTCTTTGAATACCAATTTTCATGGCTTCGTGTTTGGTACCAGCATACCACGAAATTCAGTGCATCGGGAAAGTAATATATTATACAACAAGAGAAACAAAAAGGTTGTATCAAAACGACAATACAATGTAATATAAGTCAATGAGCTCAATGAGTTAGGTCGGTAGATCTAACAACTCATACAAGCCTATCACCAATACGGCGTGGGTTCGCGCCCGGCTTTGTAAATTACAAAAAAGGGTGCACTCGACTCGCAGCCGCAAGTGATAAAGTTTACCAGTTGCTTGCCCATTGTCGGTGGTTCTCTCCGGATACTCCCGCTTCCTCCACCACTAAAACTGGTCGCCATGATATAGCTGAAATATTGTTGAAAGTGGCATTAAAACACCAAAAATCAAATCAATGAAAATAATGTAATAAAATCATACATGTATTTAATTTCTGCATAGCAAACTAGTTTACTAGTTATTTAAACATGTTGTTAGTGTTTAACGTTTTGCTATTTTAATATCAACATTATAATCAGATGCTAGAACGGGCTCTGGTCCAAATAATCATGATATAGCTGAAATATTGTTGAAAGTGGCGTTAAACACCAAAAATCAATCAATCAATCATTTTCCGACAATCCACGAAAATTGATAGAACCAAAATAGGTGACACCACAGCACATTATAGTGCATTAAGATTGATCAAAAACGGAGATAAAAAGTAAGAACAATTAGTTATAATGCACATAAAGTAAAATAACGCTAATATGTCTTCTAAGAACAAGCTCAAAGATAATATAGTCATAGCCTTGCATAATTTTCGTATTTAATAAAGTGACAGACGATTCTTGTATTTTAACCTTAATTATATTGGTGTCTTCTTTTTTCCTCAAATTCTCAATTATTATGATGATGTAATATCAAGGCGATTTCATTCAATTTTGTTTTGTTTTTCAGTACCAACACAAGCGCCAGTAGGTAAGAAACAATCAATTATATATATATTTCGAAGCTGTGTAGAAAAAAAACGGGTCAACAAATATCTTATTATTGTTTTGGTTTGTAAATTTATTTTCAACATTATGCAAATACAATCCGTTTTGATATTTTTTTCTAGATGAATGTTGGTTTTAATAAATTGTATGTATGCAGTATACTATGGGCATCGTGAATTCATTCTTAATTCAGAAAAAAATGAATCGTCCTCCCTGGCTTTCATTTATATGCATACATGATCAAACAAATGAAAATTAACACACAATATGTTATCAAATAGTCGAGTTCATAATATAAATTGTCATGAATGATCTAATTTGGGTTAATTTCTCATTTCAGTAACATCAGGTACAGCTACAGGTAAGAAACGTTGTAAGCTAAATATCAAATTAAAATCAGAATTATACACTAAAGAACAAGAATGTATCTTAACTTCCGGTTATATTGCGCACCAATGTTTTATTGCAATTCATCAGATATTCATGACATATTGACAATATCCAGATATGTAAATATTTTATGTATTAATGTATTTATATATTATTTATTTATTTATTGGTTTAGTTATTTATTTAACATATTCATTTTTGGCAGTGGTATACAATTTTAGATAGAGAAATCGAGTTCTTCCGTCGTTGCATCATTGTTATTATTAGTATTAATGACCCTTTTATATTATTTCTTTTTAGGACCAACAAAAAAACCTAACGGAACAGGTAGGCTTCATTTTCTATAATAACAATCCAGAGTTTAAAGTAACTGTTTATCACTTGGTCTCCGATCTTCTACATCGTCTACATATTATTGCTGTTATTTTATGTACAGTGTATATTGTTGAATTATCACTTTAAGTATGTCTACATTGACTCTGCGATACCTAGCTTTGCATTGAAATACCTCTTAAGAACGGTAGCGCAAGCGTGAATTAAAACTCTATGTTATGGTGTAGTGTTGGTTTTTACCCTCTGTACCTCCTTATAATACTATCCACACTGTTGTGTAATGCTCTATGTTGTACCATTGTTGTTCCGTATCCGGATTATAGATTTATTATTATATTCACAACGACACTGCTACGTTATTTATAATTAACATTATAATATGTACCTAGTACATCAATATAATACCAGGGTGTCGGGATAATGTTTTCGTATCTTAATGTTTTATGTTACTTTGTATTGAGTTATACATATCAATGATGTCTCGTGCTTTTAATTTTGAATAATATTAGAAGCCGGAACTGGTACTGGTCCAGGTAACCCGAGTAAACCACCAGGTTCTGTAACAACTGCCATGCCAGCTGGTACAACTGCTGGAATGGGAAGTGGTACGACCGCTGGAATGGGAAGTGGTACAACTGCTGGCAGTGGTATGTATGAGAAATTTATTAATTGTATACAAGATAACCTACATGTAGGTGTTTTGAATATTGTGCAAACAAATGGAAAAGCTTGATTTTTCATGCTTTCAAAATACGTATTTTTCACAATTTTTTTTTTTCTCTCCATTTTTCTGATGTAGTTTAAAATTATCTTAATCACACATTGTTTGTCATACTCTAAACAGTGGTGGAAAGATAGTGTTAAACGGTTTCCGTTACTTGTTGCCGACAATTAAGAAATATTTGAAATTATCATATTTTAATCTATATGATAGATTTTGATTGGATTAAATTAGTCATGTGATAATAAAATAATTGAGATGTTTTGCCAAAATTTGCGCTGTCGGGAAACAACCCTATTGTTCCCCACCGAACAACCCAATTTTCCCCCACAAGGGGGGTAACCTATAAAACATTGGCAAAAATACAATAAAACAATTACGGCCCTCTGTGTACGGAAACATCCAGATTTGTCAACCCTCGGGGTGTTGTTTTCCCCTCAGGTTGACAAACCTGGATGTTTCCCTACACAGAGGGCCGTAATTGTATATTGTTGAACAGGTTATACGATATAACCCGGTTTGGGTTAGTTTGCGCTTAATAAACCGCGAAGCGATTTATGAAAAGCGTAAACTGACCCAAACTAGGTTATGCAAGTATAACCTGTTCAACAATTTCAAATATTCCTTATAATTTAATTTTTACAACAAAATTTAATGATTCCTCGATTTTAATTATTATTTCATGTGACTATTTGACTTTGTCGTTGGCGGATGAACACATTGGTGATGTCACAATACCAACCCAGGTTATCGAGTATAACAAAAATGTTCTCCAGGCGGATTAGCCAATCAGATTGAAATATTCAAATCAAATTGAATTATATAAGCTATACCTATCATGTTTTACATGTATAACTGTTGTAAGGTTCTATTGATGGGTAAATACATCATTTTAATGTGTTGACTTTTTTCTAATAAAATCGAAAATAAATAGAGTTCTGTTTAATTATTATGTATATTATTATTTTATTGCGAATGCTCCGTCCTTATGGGCGCCATGATTGACAGGGCACTTTTTGTGGCCTGTTTGTATCTAATTTTTTCATGTACACAATTGCATACTTAGATGTGAATACTTTGTATTTGTATAATTAAGCCTAAAATTTACATACTTAGAACATTGGTTTTTTGTAAGAGAATTAAGACACCTAGAAATGTATAAACTAACCCTATGAGCTGAGAGATTCAATTTTCATTTCTTCACACATCGAGCCCGGAAATGTATTTATATCATTTTTTGCAAGGATTCAGTAGTCCAAATATTCCTCTGCTATCACTTTGTCAATATAGAACTTTAGCGCTCTGTTTTTGTTGAGAATCCCAAAACTTTAAATTATTTGACATTCCAATCTTCAGATTTGGAGCGTACCTAATGAATGTTATTCCAGAAACGCGTCATACGTACTAAATATGATATCTACGTTTTTATTTGTCCCCTATTATTTTTATATCCTTGTATTTTCAGGACAAACAGGTGTTACTAGTAATGGAACAGGTACGTCAAGTTATTCTTCAATTATATTGGTATATTATTTGATATTAGTGTAGAACTGCCAAGTGCAACAATGCACTATATAATGGATTATGGTTATGTGAATGTATGTTTGCTTACACTCTATATGTATATGTATTGTATGATGTTTGTTTTATTCTTGTCATTGTCGGTTTCAAAAGCTCGGTACAGCTTGTATTTGTATATGTTTATCATGCACCGACTTTAAATAAAGCTTTTTGTATTTGTGAAGGTTGCTGCAATGTTTGTGTACTTTCTGTAAGAAATTATATTTGGTTCAATAATTTATCATTGCTTACGTTATCTGCTCAACATAGCCTACCGTTTCAACCACATCAGATACAGGACAGAGGTACGGAAATGACATTGCATGGGGATCACCGGCAGACAATACATGCCATGCAGTGGTTAAGATGGTTAATTTTTCAAATATAGATTGTTCAATTTTCAAAAAAGAAAATTGCAAATAATATTTTGACAAGTTGGGAATATTGTTGTATTTTGACTACATTTGATAATATACTTAAGGGGGTACCATACACTACAAGGAGATAACTCTTTAAAATCAGTTGAACGTTTTGATCATATGATGTTTGTATGCAGATTTCAAGCAGCTGGGTGATCAAAACCACAGAGAGAAAAGCTGCTATGTGGCTAGTAAATTTATAACTCTGAGTCTGTTGGTTGGAATTTGTTAAAATTTTGACATTTATTACAGTGGATATATGCAAACACACTGCCAAAAAAAATAAGAAAATTAAACGAGCAGATCAAATTTTACCTGAAGTGTATGGTACCACCTTAAAGATAATAAAAATGTATTTAATGTATGACAATGCTTTTAGCCAATACATGCATTTACAATGTGAATTTGAATTTGAATTTTGGTATTTAACGCCACTTTCAGCAATATTTCAGCTATATCATGGCGACCTGTTTTAGTGGTGGAGGAAGCCGGAGTCCCCGGAGAGAACCACCGACCATGGGCAAGCAACTGGTAAACTTGATCACTTTCAGCTGCGAGTCGAGTGCACCTTTTTTTGTAATTTACAAAGCCGGGCGCGAACCCACGCCGTATTGGTGATAGGCTATATGAGTTGTTAGATCCAGCGACCTAACTCATTGAGCCACCCGGGCCCCTCATTTACAATGTGATAAAACTTTAACACCTCGTGTATTTACAATGTGATATTTCCTTAAGACTATGCATGAATTAAAATCATACATGCATTTACAATGTGATAATTGTTTAAGGCCATACCCGCTTTATCAATGTGATAATACTTTTAAGACAATACCTGTTTTTGCAATGTGAAAATAATTTAGGGGCCCGGGTGGCTCAATGAGTTAGGTCGTTGGAACTAACAACTCATACAAAACTATCACCAATGCGGCGTGGGTTCGCACCCGGCTTTGTAAATTACAAAAAATGGTGCACTCGACTCGCAGCCCCAAGTGATAAAGTTTACCAATTGCTTGCCCATGATCGATGGTTCTCTCCGGATACTCCGGCTTCCTCCACCACTAAAACTGGTCGCCATGATATAGCTGAAATATTGCTGAAAGTGACGTTAAACACCAAAAAATCAATCAATCAATCAATCTAATGTTTTGCTATTTTAATATTAACATTATAATCAGATGCTGGAACAGGCTCAGGTCCAAATAATCAAAGTCAAAAACCAGGTGGAGCAACAACTACAGGTCCAGGTGGTGCTACTGGTGGCGGAAGCGGAAGTAACACAGGGGGTACAATCGTCTTTTGTTTTGTATGTTTACAAGGGTCTCTGGAGAGTGAAAAAAAATGTTTAAATCTAATATTAGAATTAACGTGATATGCTTTAGTTGGTCAGATTTAATCAGTATTTAAACAAAAATATCACTCAAAGCAACAAATATGTTTATTTTAACAATAATGAACACCTTACATGTAGCTTCTATTTTATTCCAATGTTCATTTGTGTGTTCTTGAGGGGGTGGGGCGTCTTTTGTTATGATTTATACTCATAATTTGGAATGATGAAATTTAGATATAAGGCTGGTGTGCACAAGACTTAACTAAAATTAACTCTCAATTAAAACTAATTGACCACTTAAAATTACGTCAAATGTACCTGAAATAAATTTGCACTTCAGGTTTAATTGAGATTTAAATTTAAAGGAAAACTCCATGGTCTTAACAAGTTAGCGTGAATATTTAAATGACATTAACTAAAAGACATTTGTGTTAATGAATGTTAAAAATAATATACCGTAAGGTAGAATTTGGTGATTGAAGTTGCCTGTTGCACCAAACAATGGGGGTCGCCATTTTTCAACACTCTACAATGTGAGAAGACAAGGGACATAATCCATTCTCGGATTATACCTAAAATTAAAGCTCTTCCGAAAGAGCTGTGACGTATTAGTGCCGGTATCGTATATTATATCAGCATTGATCAGTTGCAATTTTATCATTAAAAATTATGTAAATCGTAAAATAACGTCGTATATTTATCTTTTGATATTTACAAAATCATTATGACTTCATGTTAAGCATTTTATTGCACTAACGAAATTAAAAGGGAATATGTGAGATTTTTTTTTGGTGTAATTACCCTTGTCAACACATCGACCAGTGACCTCGAAAAACACGGGTAAGTACGACAGCATTGGGGACAAAAAAGAAGAAAAAAAGCATGTGTACGCATGAAATGAGTTAAAACTGACAGTTATATAAACTATACGGCCAATCACGTAAAACATGAAATTCTCTAAGATGAAATTATACGTAGACCCTCCCCCCTCCCGATACAAATAAACTCATTGTTTTATGAAAATGTAACATTGGATGAGAATATTAAGAAAAAAAATTAGAACGATATACGATTATAAACATTGTATTGCAGTTGATCTTATATTAAAACATAACCAAACGGGCACGATGTTGGGAAGAGTCAGATACATGTTATTTATTCAACTAACATGATACGGTCATGTGACGTCACATGAATAGGTGTCATGGCTGCTTACACTACGACAGGAAATTCCAAATATTCACATTTTTAATTGGGTATATTAATGTTAATAAAGGTGCTTTTTTTTTAAATAATAAGTTATTTATGAATAAAAAGTGATAATTAATTGAATTAAAACAACTTTTCAACTGACTGGAGTATTCCTTTAAGATTTGCAATCATCTATTCTGATTGACAACAATAGACAATACATACATTTTATACTGGAAAGTCTTATTATTTCGTGCATATTATGAATTATTAATATAATAATTTTTGTATGTATATTTTCTATTTGACTTCGTTAGCAACCCGGTCCAATATAATATAAGCTTCCGGATATTGTTCTGAGTGTGTTCCCGGTGTTATATTATGTTAACAAAAACATGTCGTGTTTGTTATTGTGCATAACATATCAAATAGGTCTTGACAGTTTATGGACCGGTCGGTCACCCAAAAAATATTACATGATAGGATATTTTGGGACTGACCGACCGGTCGATAAACTGCCATATCGCCCGAAGTACCATGAACTATTTGTTCAATAATAACAATTTTATGAAAATCAAAGCATGTATTACGCTCTGCATGTTTCTTAGACAACAATTAAAATATTGAGATTCTTGAAATAACTGTTTTTATTATTGTATCTATGTTATTTTCATCATTCCAGATTTTGCCCTTATTGGACTCTTTCACTTATTCAAGCCGTGATACACAGATGTTAAGAGGGGGATTAACATGATAACATATTTAGTTTCTGTAAAGTAATTGATTAGAACAATCAGAAGTGAATAACATGTAGTTAGAACATCATGAACAGTGTACAACATTTGTTCATTTTGTTATATCTGGGTGTAGAACGACTGTTTATGTGAAAGGGTCTGTTGTGTTTCGACGATTTTAAATTCATTTATTTACCTTCCCTTTATCATGCTGCTTATCCTTCATTATGCTTGATGTACCTTGCTTCATGCTTTTTTCATCCGGTAAAAGGAACAACCATGAAAGTGCCTCCCAGTCCCATGGCTTCTACAACAATGGCTGGACCAACAAAAGCTCCTGTAACCCAACCACCTTCCACCACGCCAGTTCCTGTAAAGACTAATCCTCCAACCACAAAAACTCCAGTTACGCAACCTCCCGTAACGACAAAGGCTACTACAAAAGCGCCTGCCCCTACAAAGCGTAAGTGTAGCATGCTACGATACATCCGTCTCATACTGTACATAATTCAGCATCCTAATATTGCCTTTTTACTTTGTATTCAATAATTTTCCCTGGGAACAAAAATCATTCAAACTAATTACCAAGTTTCACAATTTAATTTTTGTGCTTCAAAACAGTAGTTTTATTTGTATTTAATATATTGTATATAGAAAATATAAACTGAGGTGTGATAATCAAAAATAACATTCGAACCTTAATTAGACAGGTAATAATCTAATGATATTATATCCTTTATTTGACATGTACGTATTACTTCATAACCATAAATCGGTTATTAAGAGGTAAATAACGTATACAAAAATTAAATTTATTACTAGGACAACTCGATACGTCATAATAAACTTAAAATAGATATATTAATAATCATTATGGCTGATTTGGTGCAACTTTTTTTTATCTAGTGATGTTTCTGTATAATAAACGTTATATTTGTAATATTATGATATTGGCCGATTTCTACTTATTTATTACCTAACACTACAGGGAGATAATTCTTTAAAATCAGTTGATCGTTTTGATCATATGATGTTTGTATGCAGATTTCAAGCATCTCGGTGATCGAAACCAAAGAGAGAAAAGCTGCTATGTGGCTAATGAATTTATAGCTCAGAGTCTGTTGGTTGGAATTTGTTAAAATTTTGATATTTATTACAGTGGATATATTCAAACACACTGCCAAAAAAAAAATAAGAAAATTAAACGAGCAGATCAAATTTTACCTGAAGTGTATGGTACCACCTTAATTCAAGTTCATATAATAGTTGGATATACAATGTACTACCTCTGCAATCCGTGTCTTTCACAACGTCGTGAGTTCAAATCCCGCTCATGAAGAGGTGTACTCCTCTATACAACATTGTGCGGTATAGTTTGTCAGTGACTTACGGCAGGTCGGTGGTATTCTCTGGATACTCCGGTTTTCCTCCACCAATAAAACTGTCCACCATAATATAACTGAATTATTGTTGAAAGTGGCGTTGAACACCATTACCATAACCCCTATTAATGCAATCAGTTGTGATATATAGTCAGGTTCAATACTTCTCGGGAGATAACAAGTAATTGTATTTGCATTATATAATTTCCTCGTGTAGAGGTTTTAAGTGATGTTCTAGTAGTGTATGTTTTGCAAGAATGCGTGAAACCAATGTGACGAGTATCTATACTGTTAAAATTATTTTTGCCTTACATTTTGTCTATATTTTATTGATCAATCCATTTTAGATTGATCTCTAGATCCCAGGATCCTCAGTCGTGAATCTCTGCATCACATTATTTAATATATACTGAACTCGTTAGCTTTCGTGGTATACCATGTTTCGTGGATTTCGTGGGTTTTATACAACCATGAAACTAAGAATTCAATGAATATTTGTCCCCATATATATTTATTAATTGTCGCAGTGTATCCACGAATTTATCTTTTTTCCTCAAGGCACAAAAATTGGGGTAGGTAGGTTTATGGTGTTTAACGCCCCTTTCAACAATTTTCAGTCATATCGTGGCGGTACAATAATTGGTGTCCACGAATTTAAATGAATGCACAATGAACGAATCTATGGTTTAAATTTGATGATTTTGGTTGGCTTATGGTCTTCAATGCCAATTTCAACAATATTTCAGTTATATCATGGCGGTCAGTTTTATTGGTGTATGAAACCGGAGAAAACCACCGACCTGTCGTAATTTACTGACAAACTTTATCACATAATGTTGTATCGCCTGAGTAAAATTCGACCTCACAACGTTCGTGGAGATAGGCACTGATTGCATGGATAGTTGTAAATCCAACTACCATACGATGATGACCACAACGACCCTTTAATTGTTTTTTTTTAATATTACGTGAATATATCTATGTGTGCATACATACATTTATTCATAATTAATTATTTTGTTGCTGTCATTACTATTGAAAGTATCTTGGTCATCTTTTTATCCATATTGAAAAAAAGTATATAATTGGTTACTGTAAAAACAAATTATTTATATTTTCCTGACACGTGGTCTATGGTTACTAGGTTTTAAAATTTCTACATATATCAACAAAGAATATGTGAGCCACATTTAGTTTATCAATACTAAATTTCAGCTGCAACCACACAGCCACCACCAACATTGAGGCCAAGCGTTAACTCAGGTACGAATAGTATTGTCAATAAATTATGCAAATAGTAGTATGCTAAAAAATCAAAACTCTGCGATTTATCAAAACTGGAGATAAGCTTGTGATCCAGTACGAATGACACCCACATCTCTATAGCTTGATTACAATAATAGCCCTCAATAAGCATGTTGTTCCCGAAATTGTAACGACGTGTCAAAGCCAATAAACACAAATGAATTCACTGACAGGAGAAAAATCCCTATCAAGCGAGAATCTGTTTGACGGTCACAATTCACTGACAGGAGAGAGAAGTCCCTGTCAAGCGGACATTATATTGACGGTCACACAGTTCGCTGACAGGAGGTGAATCCATTTGAAGCAGAAATTTTCTTGACCATCGAATTCCCTGTGGAGGAAGATAATCCTCGTCAAGTGAAAATCTTGCCGGCCGTAATATACTGACAGGAAGAGAATTCCCTGTCAAGCTTAAATCTTCTTTACGATCACTGACAGAAGGATATCTCCTGGCAAGTGGAAATCTTACCAAAATAACCCATATTTACGAAATGTTATTAAAGTAACAACATTGTATGGACCTTATTACATCATTGATGGCTATAGATACCCAATAAAATAAATCATTGTAGGGACCTTATTACATCATTGATGGCTATAGATACCCAATAAAATACATCATTGTAGGGACCTTATTACATCATTGATGGCTATAGATACCCAATAAAATAAAAACATTGTATGGACCTTATTACATCATTGATGGCTATAGATACCCAATAAAATAAATCATTGTAGGGACCTTATTACATAATTGATGGCGATAGATACCCAATAAAATAAATCATTGTAGGGACCTTATTACATCATTGATGGCGATAGATACCCAATAAAATAAATCATTGTAGGGACCTTATTATAGATACCCAATAAAATAAATCATTGTAGGGACCTTATTACATCATTGATGGCTATAGATACCCAATAAAATAAAAACATTGTAGGGACCTTATTACATCATTGATGGCTATAGATACCCAATAAAATAAATCATTGTAGGGACCTTATTACATCATTGATGGCGATAGATACCCAAATAAAATAAATAATTATAGGGACCTTATTACATCATTGATGGCTATAGATACCCAATAAAATAAATCATTGTAGGGACCTTATTACATCATTGATGGCTATAGATACCCAATAAAATAAATCATTGTAGGGACCTTATTACATCATTGATGGCTA
>MJUT01003477.1:535829-600920 GCA_002080005.1 Gigantidas platifrons
GTAGGGACCTTATTACATCATTGATGGCTATAGATACCCAATAAAATAAATCATTGTAGGGACCTTATTACATCATTGATGGCGATAGATACCCAATAAAATAAATCATTGTAGGGACCTTGTTACATCATTGATGGCTATAGATACCCAATAAAATAAATCATTGTAGGGACCTTATTACATCATTGATGGCTATATATACCCAATAAAATAAATCATTGTAGGGACCTTATTACATCATTGATGGCTATAGATACCCAATAAAATAAATCATTCAATGATTAAGATTAACCATGTTTCTTTTTAATTGTGTTTATATATGCTTACAGTTACATTACCTGATATCAACAAGTCTGATAACTACACAGATTTCAACAACACAGACGGAGGTAAAATATTCGTTTGATTGGTTACAATCTCCTTTACTACATGTATAAATATTTGTTCTTTATTGGATTGGTTCCGAATCCTTTCAATCTCCAATACCAAAACTGAACATATTTTATGCATGTCAACCTTCTATACAATAAACATAAATTTGTTATATCATTATTCCAGAAACGCGTCGTGCACCTTACATTAGAGATCCACATTTTTCTTGCGAGCTGTTCTACTTTCTATACGCTATATGATATGTTGCAATACGTTTCAACCACCCATACTATGATTTTATATTCGTTAATGGATTGGTCCCTAAATAATTCTAGCTCCTATGCGGTAAATGTATTCTCGTAGTGTGATTGGCTCAGAATTCATTCAAGCTCCCATGCGATAAATGCATACTCGTAATGTGATTGGCTCAGAACTCATTCAAATTCTATTTCGATAAAGGTATACTCGTAATCTGATTGGCTCAGAATTCATTTAAGCTCCTATGCGGTAAATGTATACTCGTAATGTGATTGGCTCAGACTTCATTCAAATTATATTACGATAAATGTATACTCGTACAATTTTAAAATGCGCGTTTCGGCAAAATATCTCATCAATGATTCTGATGTCAATAGACTGGAAATGCAATTCGTGGATGAAGTCGAGAATATAAATTAAGAATTTTTTGCATAATGTATTTTTTTTTGTAGATTTTTTTTTAATACTTATATTATCTTGGCAGTTGACAAATTAATTTAATTGTACTTTAGGAATAGCAACGTTTATATATATATATATCTAAGTTTTACCTACAGTAAATATACATATGAACTCAAAATATTAGATACAACTATTTTCTTTTAGAATGCAAAAATTTGATAAATTGCCGAGTATATCCTCCAGAAAAGATTTGCACAAATGGAAGTATATACCAGCCTTGGGCTAAAGTAAGATGTCGTGCCTATTGTGGATTCTGTATACGTAAGTATCACAAAGTTTTATAAATAGTAAGTTTGAATTTTTTTTTTGTACTTTTAAATCGACTGTAGAACACATATATCATATGTTAATATTTAAAGGGGCTTCTAACGAAAAACGATATCTTAAGTTCAAGTTCTGCTATATAGATGATGTCCTTTCACTAAATAATTGTAAGTTTGGTGATTGTGTTGATTGCATCTATCCGATTGAGCTCTGGAAGGATTTTCCTGGCCCACTAGCCACATCCGTCCTGTTACTCCAGTTACAAACCCGATGATAAGTCATGAATGGAGAAAGGACTGGGAAGTGCTTACGACAAGTGGAACATATCCGTGACATAAATATTCCGCAACGGTGGCGACCGTAAAACTTTCGAAGTGATGACTTCAACTTAACCAATAGAAACCGTTCACCAGTACCACACGTATTTAACTGACATCTCATTCTACATGCGATGTAATTTCACTACTCCACATAGATACACGCCCAAACTACAATGCACATTATGCTGACCTATGATCAATTGAGTTATTATTTCTTAGATAGTTTGATTTTTATTGTTTATTTGTATTGTTTCAGAACACACATCACCTTTACCTTGTGTAGATAGGATTCCTAACTGTAATGAATATGATGCTGATTTATGTACAAACCCTCTGTACAGATTATTTAGAGAAGACAATTGTCGTAAATTTTGTAGTTTATGTACAGGTATGTACAAAAGAGTAATTATTCATTACTTTAGTGAATTAGTTTTCCTGGCATTTGATAATAAATTCCGAAATTATTCAACTTTATTTTCAATTGTTCGTGATGATGGAACTTAGATAATTGTAGAATACTATTCAGAAGAAACAGTACAAAGAATCAACAGGAACATTGCAAAATCATAATCAACACCAGGGAAACATTAAATGTCAATCAGAAGAACATTTAATAAATCACAATCTTGATTGACAAAACAACATCAGTGAAACATAAATCAGAAAATAGATAAAATGATAAAAGATCAAAACGAACTCATACATAAAACAGGGAACGTGTATTTGGACAAGGCAAGTACATGTACCATCCATCTGTCATGCATTATAACGATAACAACATCGTTTCTATATGGAAATCATTATAGGTACCACAATATGCAAAATAAACTCCATATACAAATAAAGTAACAATATTCAAATAAGATTGACCAGCCAAATGTGCTTTGTACGTGGACATATCACCGGGCAGCACAATATATTAAATTTATGAGAAAAAAATATCCCCACAGTACATGGGTAAGTTTTTCTGGCTCCGTGCGTGACACCGATATCAGATTCGTAGTTACAAGAAAAAGCTTTCAATTTTCTGTGCACGACACCGATATCAGATCTGGTACAAGGATAACCTGTCCATGTTCTTTGCATGACGCCGATAACAGTTTCTGCACTATAATGGTAAGCTTGTCGCGCTCAGTGTATGACATCGATATCAGATACAAGGATAAGCTGTGCATGCCCTTTGCATAACACTGATAAACTTCTCTAAAATGATGCAAAGCTTGTCATGTTCCATGCTTGACATCGATGATAAATTCTTCGCTATAATGCTAAACTTGTCATGTTCCATGCATGACAGCGATAACAGCTTATTCGGCATCATTCGCTACAATGGTAAGCTTGTCAAGCTCCATGATACCGATATCAGGTTACTCTGGTACAAAGATAAGCTGTCAATGTCCTTTGCATGCTACCGATAACCTTCTTTACAATGCAAAGCTTGTCATGTTAGGTACATCACACCGATACAAGGTTCTTCGCTGCAATGCTAAGCTTGTTATGTTCCGTGCATAGCACCGATATCAGGTTCATCGCTACAATGATAAGCTTGTTATGTTCCGTGCATAGCACCGATATCAGGTTCATCGCTACAATGATAAGCTTGTTATGTTCCGTACATAGCACCGATATCAGGTTCATCGCTACAATGGTAAGATTGTTACACCAATGTCACTTCCTCATTTACAAAGAGACACGGAAAGGGTGTAATGGCCGATATATTCACGTCAGATTACTTCAGCTAACTAGTTAGAATCCATCAATACATCATTTGGTTAAAGGTAAAGACATAATTTGGTTAACTAAGGTAAAGGGTCCTAGTAATTAGAAACTCCTCTGCATAGCGTGTCAAATGGGATACCTATATCTAGACTTCGACGGCGAATTAATTTGAAAATGAATTACGCTTTTAAATTATTTGGTTTCCGATCTTTCGATTTTGAGGGTACCTGATGAAGGTTATTTCATAAACGCATCGTGCGAACTAAATTTGATATCTACGTTTTTATTACCAATGATACCTTTATTTTGAAATGGTGTATTCTACTTTTCTATTTATAGTATCAACTGCAGGAAGAAGAGATTACGAAGAAGATCTTAGTAGTGAATTTTATTAGCGCATTGATTTATCATCTTAAAATACCGACGTATCATTTACTTTATTAAAACATATTGCGTCGATTCAGTTTTCATTTTGTTATTCCATAGGGTTAGGGTTAGGATGTTTAATGCCACTTTCAACAATATTTCAGTTGTATCGTGGCTGTCTGTTTTATTGGTGGAGGAAACCGGAGTACCCGGAGAAAACCACCGACCTGCTGCAAGTCACTGACAAACTTTATTTTAACAATAATAGTATTGTTGTATTCGACGCTGTGTTCAATACAAAACCAAATACTACACTTTCGGAACAAATAAAGTCTGATAGAAAAACCGTTGAAAAAGAGGTAAATCCGATATCTCTAACACACATATATACATGACGCTCATATTCGTAGCTTGGTACACGTACTTAATAAAAACAAATGGCGAGGTTAACAAGTTTTACGGACCCACACATTCTCTCTTTGTGATATGATCCGGTCATTCAAGTGAGTAATAATCTTGAACTTTATGCATAATATTCCTCGTGACTTTGAAGTTGTCATTACATTGGTCTTCTAAAAAGAGAGTTGATGGCCTTAATATTCAGTTGCCGACTTAGTCGTGATTATATGGTAGTTGGATTTACTACTATATGGGCAATAAGTGCATATCACCACTAAAGTTATGAGTGCGAACCTCGTTCATGGCGATGTGTACTGGATACAACATTATGTGATAAAGTTTCTCAGTGACTTGCAATAGGTCGGTGGTTTTCTCTGGGTATTCCCGTTTCCTCCACCAATAAATATCACTGAAATATTTTGCTAAAAGTTGTGTTAACCACCATAAACCAAACCAAACTGTAATCATCATTTAAATATTAGATAGTACATATATTTATGGTCATCTGATGACATAATAGGACAACAATAGTCAACTTTGAACCGAAAAATTTAATTGTCAATACTATCGATCGTCATCAATATGCAACTTACAGAATACCTTCCAAGAAGATATTGATATTGTCTGTAAAACGTTTGGAAAGATCAGGTGATTCTATTCCATGACTTTATAACTTAGTACTCGGAAGAGAGTGACGTTGTAAAAAGTATGAATGCAAACTGTTATCTCCATAGTAACGTGTAAGTTGTGAAATATCAACTCCATTTTCGGGAGCGATTCGTATATTACTATCATTGAGTGGAAAATATATACAGTAGAACGTCGCTGTCTCGAACTCGAAGGAACTGTCAAATGTGTTCGTATTATCAGAAGTTCGAGCCACTGAGGTTCCGTAATTTCAGAGAGAGAAAAAAATCCGGTTCTGACCGGGACCGTTTCATTACGCTATGATAACTGATGCACAGTACCATGTACCTTTCCTAAATGGCAAAACTAAACCGTCGCTTCTTAGAGTCTGGTAGAAAGTTTACCATTGTTCTCTAATGTGTGGTAAATGACAAGAAATAAGGCAGAGGAAGATGTTTCTGTTTTTTAAGTTCTTTAGCAAAGCTTGGATATATTAATAGACAGAATATCATCAATATACCTTAAAGTAAGATTGAAAGTTTAAGCAAGTATTGCTTGTTTTCAATGCAATCAACGATCTTGATATTTGATATTGGAATTGTTCCGACAGTGTGGTATTTTTATCCACTTTATTATCAAACCTATTAACCTTAGCCATCTTGAAATCCTTAATTCACAATATCGGTGTCTATGAGATTTCTTGTTGTCCACATTATGCTTAAAGGCATATTGTCTACCAAAACCGTAATTTTTCATACCCAAATTTATTGTCGTTTTCCATACTGACCTTCATAAAATGAAGATTAAACACCGAAATATTGGCGAATACGCTACGAAACGTTAAGATTCAAACAACATTAAACGAGCGTGACAATTTGAAGTGTTTGAATCTTAACAGAATTTCCCTTACCTCAAAGCTAAAACCCCGAGAGTTCCGAACTTCGGTTTTTTTTTATAGGTGGCGCTGTTATTTTCACTTTCAATTATTGTCATCCTGGACAATAATTCCGTTAATGATAGTTTTGGGTCTTTTTTGTCAAAAAAAAAAACACCAATCGTATCTTTTGCAGCATAACTGTTTAATGCTAGCTTAAATAATTCATTTTATGGACAGTTAAAATTGTTCAACAAAATCGTAGACAATATGCCTTTAATATGTAGTTTGAATCAGTGTTGTTTGCCAAACTTACGATTATATCTTTCTCCTTTTTATCATAGTTTTTATACACATAGTAGTTAGATTGATTGATTGATGGCTTGGTGTTTAACGCTATTTTTAGCAGTATTTCTGTTATGTCGTGACGTTATAACAGTAAGTAATTGTTGCACAACACCAAGTGAACATTTTTCGGTTACATCATTGCTAGAATAACTGTCCGCTTTGTACAAGAGCAATTTGTTTAGTTGGATATGTACATGGTTAGATCTTCGCTCTACTCGAGCATATTATCTTGATTGCGAGTTAACCAGTCTTTTCTCTTACTGTGAAATAATGCATGTTTAGTAACATTAAATACCATATTACCTATGTTGCCGGTTTCTCTGGATTGTGTTTATTTTTGGTTGACCTTTTGGTATTCTCTAACGTTTATTTATAGCCTTTGGTTTGACCCCACATGGTTCGAACCCACGATCTACCACACACACGATGCGAACATATTCGACGCTGTATGGATAACATATTATATTGAATAATATAAATACTTTATAAAGAAAAAGAATCTGTTATTTGCCAGTTTTATAGACTAAGCTATCTTTCAGTTGTATGAGAGGCTCTACTTCTTTTACCATAAGGTACACATAGAACGCACCCATCACCTTCCCTAATTTCGTTCACTCAAAAAATACACCCATCATCTTCCCTAATATTGAACGCTCAGAACACCGATCATACTTTGAGATATTTGCCTACTATGCAAATAAAGCCAAACAAAAAGGACAAAACTATAAATAAAAAAAAACAAACAAGCAAAAAAAACAATATTTTACAATATATTACGAATTGAGCAACATGAAGATAATCGCCATTACTATAAATATAGTTCTCTTGAAATGGCCAAAACTGACGACTTTAAGCTAGAATGAGCTGAACTATGAACTCGAACTCTATGAGAAGGAGCTGTTTATCTGGTATTCCGAGTTTTCCCACTAAATTTGCAATGTTCCTTTTTTTTGCCTATATTAAACAAATAACACCTATTTGAAAAAGATCTATATTGGAAATAATTCCACTGACACCGTTTCCGTTAGACTAATCCAGCGTTGGCATTAACGACACCTAGTTTGTTGGTTTCTTTTTCATTTGTGTCTCCACTGAAACCGTTTCCGTTAGACTACCGGTAATCCATCGTTGGCATTAATGACACCTAGTCGGTTGGTTTCTTTTTCATTTGTGTCTCCACTGAAACCGTTTCCGTTAGACTAATCCAGTGTTGGCATTAATGACACCTAGTTGGTTGGTTTCTTTTTCATTTGTGTCTGACAGCCTAGTGCGTCCTCTCTAAATCCAAGCAATAGAAAGGTACCTAAATTGCCAAAAGCATCAAGACTGATTTATAGCTGTATTATAATGAAAAGAAGAGTTTGAAGATACCAAAGGGGTAATCAGNATTAACGACACCTAGTCGGTTGGTTTCTTTTTCATGTGTGTCTCCACTGAAACCGTTTCCGTTAGACTACCGGTAATCCAGCGTTGGCATTAACGACACCTAGTCGGTTGGTTTCTTTTTCATGTGTGTCTCCACTGAAACCGTTTCCATTAGACTACCGGTAATCCAGCGTTGGCATTAATGACACCTAGTTGGTTGGTTTCTTTTTCATTTGTGTCTCCACTGAAACCGTTTCCGTTAGACTAATCCAGCGTTGGCATTAATGACACCTAGTTGGTTGGTTTCGTTTTCATTTGTGTCTGACAGCCTAGTGCGTCCTCTCTAAATCCAAGCAATAGAAAGGTACCTAAATTGCCAAAAGCATCAAGACTGATTTATAGCTGTATTATAATGAAAAGAAGAGTTTGAAGATACCAAAGGGGTAATCAGAATCTGTAAATCGAAGAAGGAAAGACAACACAATGACCAAAAGAAAAAGGACAAATTGACAAACAACGATCTACAAAACATACACATACAACTAAAGATCGAGTTACACGAAACCCACTAAAATCCGAGGGTGAACTCAGATGCTCCGGAAGGGTAAGCAGTTCATGCTCCTATAGTGGCACCCGTCGTGTTAATCTAGCTACAAACCCGGTGATAAGCCATAAATGAGGAAAAGACCGGGGAGTGTTTACGACAAATGGAACATATATGTGGTCATTTGTGACATAGCTATTCTATAACGGTCAACCAAGTCATGGTGGCAACCGTAAAACTTTCGAAGTGATAACTTCAAATTAACCAACAGAAACTCTTGGTTCAGTAGGTTTCTTGTTAGCAGCAATGAACTGTTTAACATGTATTTCATGTATTTTTCCATCCTGAAATATGTCCTTAAAATAAATTTAAAATAAGAAAGAACAAGATGAACGAATAAAGGCTCCTGGGATCCTCTAGTTGTAAAATATCTTATTGTAAATGAATTGCACCTCACAATCAAATGTATTAATAATAATAATATATATATTCGCGGTCCCCGATAATAAATAATTAATAAAATTGAAAACAAAAAATAACGTTTTTTTAATTTATGCTTTGTCCCAACAGATACCGACATGAATAAATAAACTATTGATACGAAAATTAATTTAATGTGCCATATGCCTATGTCAGCATTTTGATTTGTTTTAATCATTTTTAGACCTCAAACATTAGTAATCGAAATAACACAACATGCGAAAATTAATATTACATTGTGCTTCAAGCATGAAACTATTTATATAATTTTACTGACATGGAGGGCAATATCAGGATATACAGACTATCCAAGGGTCGTGGTAAGGACCAGTGGAAATGATATTGCCCAAGCCGGAGCCAAAGAGCAGTCTATCTACCCTGATATTGCCCTCCATATCAGTAATTATGGTATTTATTGCATTGAAGACCAGAATCTGACACATACAATATAAATGCACAGACATAGACCATTCTATATCAGCATCTCAGTCTGTATCTTGGAATAGTGAAGGTCACGTGGAAAGTGTTCAACCAATTAAATATATGTTTTTTTATTCTGATATGCAATAAATCCAAAGTATAGCTAAACCTAACACGATTTATGTTTATATCCCAAGCTGTAAATAATTATTATAATTATCAACATCATGGTTCAATGAATGTGATGTATATCCGAAGAAGAAAAGAAATTTTAGTTTGAAGTGTTAAACAAGGGCAACGCAAAGCGTGGCGTATCCCCTCGCCTAAAGATTTGACTCGGTGACCTTGACCTTTGGTCTATGACCTTGAAAATTAATAGGGTTCCAGATTCTCGTAAGGACTAAGTATGTACCAAGTTTGGTCAAAATCCATTGAAGGATGTTGATTCTAGAGTGTTCACAAGGTTGCTACGAAAGGACGGACGGACGGTAGCGTTACTATATCCCTTCGCAACTTCGTTGACGAGGGGATAACAATAAGACATCTATTATCATACATCTAATAGTAAGCATAAACATGTAGATAATTGTTTTCAAAAGACTTTTTCTTTGTATACAATTCTGAAGCCGTCAGTTATCCCCATGAAAGCATTCAATATATACCTCCGTTTCATCTTGCTAAGAAGATGTTATGGTTATGGTGTTTAACACCACTTTTAACAATATTTCAGTAATATAGTGAGTATTTTCAGTTTACTTAAAAAAATGTTTATTTTAATTTTCAAATTTCAAATATTCATAACTGAAGGGGCAAAATAGTAATATGAACTAGGAGGGGTAGGTTTCCATATGATTCTAGTGAGGTTTTTTAAGGGGACAATGTTCTGTATAAGTATTCAATGATTAAACAGTTTTATATATTTTCCTTTTTAATCTCAATTGTTTCTAACTGAATACTGAGGAAGTCTTTTTAATCTAAATATCGGAATATTTCTTAAACATCTTGAACTAAGTTACGTGTTTTCTCTTCTAATGAATAACACATATTATAATTACATTACCTTATTTTTGTAACTATTGTTTAAAGTGGCGCTATACTTAATATACTAGCAATTTTAAGATTTAATAGCTTTTAAGATATAAATATATGCTAAAATAAAAGTTCAAATCGAATTACATCCTTTGGCTTTATTGCTCCAAAACATTTTTTGAATTATTTTGCTTTCCAATATTTTGATATTGAGCATACATAATGATGGTTATTCTAGAAACGCATCGTGGTCACTAGATTTGATATATACGTTTTCATTATAAACTATTAAATTATTTTTCTAATATGGTCAACAAAGAATAAAAGTATCCCCATATTTGTAATATGTTCATAGTAATTCATTTAAATGATAAAAATAAAAATTCACGAGATTTACGTTAAAACACGAAAAACGTGGTGAGGAACAAGTGTCGTGTGAATTCTTGTGTAACGTAATATACAACTACATCTCTCATTTTGTCACTTTTTAAGACAAGGGAGTCATTAATAACTAGTGACATATATACAACAAATATCCCATAATTCCCTTGTAGCTTCGGGCGTATTCAATGAATATCAACCGTCTTGTTCTTTGTATACCAGATTAGCAGACAGGTAAGAGGATTTTTACTGTTTTACATGTCTGAAGACAAATTAACTTTTGAATTTATATGTGTATATGTTTGCATTCTCCCTTTCTGATAATAACAAATACGTTTTAAACTTAATATCCATGTATTATAAGCCAACGTATCTTCGTCGATTATCCCCCTTTGGTAATCATCCGACAATTCTAATGAAAAGTCAGCGTTTTCTTTATTCAATCTTGTTAAATATATGTTATAATTGTTTACATTTTCTATGATTATTGTGATCACTTTTTTAATCTTAAATCATAAAATGTCATATCATCATTACTTTATTAACTGTATTTAATATGATATGGTATTGTAAAACATATTGCTATGTTCGGTTTTATTACATGTGTATATACACATAGCATAAGATTGAAAACAACCAGTGCAAAATATTCGCACACACACAATATGCATTATGTCAGCCATTTTTGTTTTCGATAGAAAAATTATAGTGTCATGATCGTAAAATATGACAGAATGTCACTCATATCTTGTCGTTATTAGCGAAAATCAAAGTCACACATGTATCACACACTTTTACGGAGTATTTGGTTTAATGCGTTACAATCAATTGTCTAATCCATCTTTTATTCATAACAATAACGCATAGAGATACTCAATGACAATTCTAGGAGGTTAATGTGTCTTTATAACAACTGACATGGAATTAGATACAGGTCACACATAATGGTATATAAACCGTTTGGATATCGCATTCTTATTTTTTGTTATTTGTAAAACATTTTGAGATCTTAAAGGACCCATTAAAAAGAGACATTGTAGGTCGTTTTTATATTTTCTGACTGAAAACATGATTGAAAGTTTTCCCTCCGGAATTAAACAATAAATTGACTTGTTTTATTTTGTTAACGAGTAGAATATTTAATATTTTTCCATACAGTGATGACAAAGAAATACTTTTGTATCTCCGTTACTGTGTCGTTGTCATGTCTCAACTTTTAACTGTATTAGAACTGTAAAACTAGATTTGTGAAACAATATTTAAAGATTGTTATGTCAATTATTGGAGCGGTTCTGTATGGATAGCTTCACTAGAAAACCAGTAATACTTATGGCAAAAGTATTAAAAATGTATTATCCTTTTAATAAAATTGTAATAAAGAATTTTCATACCTTTTAATTTCATAGATCAAAGTTGTGATTTTAGATTTTATAGATATCAGTGGTATATCTGGGATTCGAAAACATGCGACTTTTTCTTAAAAACTAAAGACCCTTATCGCTACATCACGAAATTATCATACATGTATAAGATATATATATAAACATTTGTGTTACTAATTAAGTATTCATTAGTAATAATTTTTCAAATAAAAAAGGGCGAGTACATCCAGTTGTCTAAAATATCCGGTTGTAATCTATAAAGTTGATATTTCATATTTCCTGTGGATGTGAACTTATTCTTGATATATTGTAAAGGGAGAGCATAAATTGATTTATCTTTTTTTTTTATTTTACAAAATTAACATAAATACAGTTTTAGTTCGTGTTTCTCGCATTTGGAGATGGTCAAGTAGGTTATTATCATAATGTTTTTTGCTATTATAAGGTAATGTCAGATATTGTACAGTTTGTAAAATTTCTTTGTTTTTATAGAAAACGAATGCATTAGACAAAGATATCCACTGCTTGTTATTGTTTTAAATACTGCATTTGCTTAAATGATTACAGTCGCATATAACATACACCGATAAAGTCTTCGCTTTGCTATATGAGATACGTGTTAAATTGAAAGTGTATTTTTTAATGTTTTCATCGGTTTAGAAATTGGCAAGTATTGTTATGTATATTGAGATATATATAGACTGTTTTAAAGGTATTGTTAATGTCAATTAAAAACAAAGTATATTCTGAAGGCTGCGGAAGAAATGTGACGGGATTATCTTCTAGGACAGACAATAGTGGGCTTTGTGTCCGAATGTTGTATTAAAGATTGATTTATTACACTTCAATGACCGTAGTGCAGTTGTCAGGTAGAGATATATGGACTGCAATTAAACTGAAAACTGAAAACATCTTTGGACTAGAGGAGATATGTTGATTCCACTGTACATGCTTAGTTATAGATCAAATTCATTATTTTATATTGAACAGACCTTAGATACCACATGTACATTTACAATGAATCTTTAAACTATAATAATAATTTCAAATGTGTGTTAATACATGTAATTTTATCTTAGACTATCTCAGTTAAATTTTATAGTGTATATAACACAGCATATGTATGTACATTGTATATTTCTCTCTTTAATTATCATGTGAATGTTTTATTTTACGTGCCTAACCGTCCCTCATAAATCTGTATTGATGTTCTTATGTATAAGTTATTATATATTATCGCACGTTCCATGTTTTGTGTGTACAAATATGTATATGAACGACCATTTATCTTGGGGATGGGGTTCTATCGCCAAATTTTATATTAAGAAAGGGACCTGAAAGATGGACCACATAGATAATCTGACCCTACAGTTTTCAACGAGTAATTCTGGTAAATTCTGGAGAAAAAACTTATTAGGTTAGATGGTCTTCTTAAGATACGACGCTCATAAAACATTGAATTTAACTGACAGTGATATCGTTTTGTAAGCTAATAAAACAACAAAATATGATAATATCAATATAATTTTATCAATGATAAACTGGAGACAATTATTTTCCTGAAATAAATAATAATTCACTGAAATGATGTACAATGTTTATCTAACAATTGATAATTATTGTAACATAATGTCTTTTTGTCCTTTGATATTTTTATGAAATAATCATCTTAAAAATGATTTGTAGAAAACCATTGTCTATTATCTAAAATTGGTATTGTATTATACTCAATAAAACCAGCCTTTAAAATTTGGTCTGAATGATGAACCATAGCTTAAGCTCCGTGTCAAATGTCAATCATTTTATTTCTGTTACAAAGCATTTATATAACGTGTCTTACTCAACAACGCATTTAAGCAAACTCATGCTTCGGATTTGTTTAGTTTAAATAAGTTAATTCGAGGTTTATATGATACGTACAACATACTTCACTGGGAATTAAGGGAAATTGCATGATGATGTCATTAACTACCCATGTGGTTGAGTAAGGCCTTTTGTCATGTGGTTTTGTAGCACGCATTGTCATAACAACCACACAAACAAATGTATCGATATTTCCTACAAATGCAAATATTACTAATTAAATGTTATTACGTCACTATTTTATCCATTGAAATATAAGAACAAGTTTTTCTACTTACAGATGTAAATTTTATTTTTAGGTGTGGCAATATGGCGTGGAAAGGTCCTTTATTGTATTCTCTACTCCTGACAGCGTTCACATTGTGTGTGCAGTCACGTAAGTTAGCAATTTTATTAAAAACGTAGATATCAAATTTAGTGAGCATATCGCGTTTCTGGAATAACCTTCAACAGGCACTCTCAAAAGCGAAAATTTGGAAAGTCAAATAATTTAAAGTCTTAGGAGCAATAAAACCAAATTGCCAAATAAACGATGGTTATAGAGTTGTTATTGTTACTAAAAATACAACTTAGTTAATTGACAAATGTAGATATGGATACATCTTCTGATTATCACTTCGTATCTTCAAACATTTCTTTCTAGATACCATTGGATATACGAATATATATATATATATAAACTTTTTGAAAGACAATATATAGGTTTGTTCATATACTAAGAAGGTAGTATACCTTGTTTTAATACGATTTCTGATATCACTCGGTTTCATGTAATTTATTTACTGCATTTTTTCAAATGTGTATGTTGATTCTGATAAAAAGAAAACCGAAGAAGCCATCAGAAACAAAGCATGCAGACAACCTAGTTACCTTTGCATGTTATATATATTTTACCGCGTCTAATTTGGCTGATTAGTACCTTTGGTTTCTTACTCCCAAAGACCAACTCTTACATTAGTTGGCTTTCCAATCTTTTGATTGTGAGTGTACCTGATGATGGGTATACCAGAAACTCGGCGTACGCACTTAATTCTATATCTAAGTTTGTATTACCATATTATTACTATTTGTTGCAGATTGACCGGACAAATGGATATTTAAGTACATATGAACTGTTTCTTGTTGATTTAAACTTATTTTATTGTTCAAAAAAAAAAACAAACAAACAAACAAACAAACGGATTAGACACAAGTTTTTCAACTTAGAATTGTCTTTCTTGTTAAACAGGACAACTAATTCATATTGGTCATTTAGACACTGTTCAATGTTATTGTGTAAATATTGTAAACTCCATTATGTCGAATGGAAAATATTCCTGCCATATTATAGTCCGTGGACTAGCATAACCCCCCGTGCACCCCCACCTTCCATGTAAACATATCTTTTTTAAGTCCTCCTATATATCCTCTTGAGAAAAAAACATGTTAACATTGAATATTTTGGGATGAACTTACATTTTTGAGCCCTTTTTTACATCCTTTTGACAATTTTGCCGGATTTTCAGATTTTTTCATTCTTCACTGTTGCTGAGGTCTTGTAGCTTATGAACAACTATTAAAACATAAAAACTTAGGTTTAGTGGATAGCTGATTATATTATGATTATATTCTCGTTCAAATAAATATAGCAAGGAGTAACAATTCTCTTTGATACTGGAACTGGAAACAAGAAAAGGTTGATAAATATCACAAAATTAGCACAGTAGTACCAGCAGGAATTGTGTACAGCACTTTTAGGCCTGCACACGTTCACACGCTGTGATACAACGAGCGCATTTAAGGGGATTGGAAAAGTCAAGCCAATTAAGACATGATAAAAGTCACCCCAATTCCAAAGTGGTCTTGCACAAATTGGAGATTCCTGGCAAATTTCAGAGGATTTGTTTCTGCAGATGGAGGCTTTTATATGCTTGTTGTAACTATCAGGTCGGAATTTGGGAAAGAGTCCATATTGTAAAACCAGTATATTCGGAGCCTACTCATGACAATGGTTGGCAGTGTGTTGATGGGATGATTGAACCAAAATGGGTGTCTGGTGATTTCATTCCACGACAACTCGCCGATGTTTTAGTCGAGGAAAATATTTCAGGTTTGACAGAAAGCAATGAAAGTGATGATGAATTCGACAATGTTTTATACTCGTTGATTGATGGTGAAGAGGAAGACTAGTGATATCTGTTTCGCAAATTTTCAATACTGTTTGGCTGTTTGCAATACTCAATGTTCAGGTCATTTGCTGAAGAATGAAACTGAAATATGAAAATATTGAGCATATCATGTATATTTGTCCCAGTTTTCAAGTAGAGGAAGGAGTGGAATTTGGTTAAAATGGGCATCATGATATGCATATATGAGGGTTAATGGTTTTTAAAATATATGTTAATACATTCAGCATTCAGATGAAACTATATTGATTGGACAAAAATTCACATAAAGCAGCTTAACCTGGCCAATAAGGAATATTCTGTAGAAATTCTGAAGATCAGAAATTGCCCATTTTTCATGTTTCTGACATTGGTAGAATTTAAACCCTCTTAGATGAAGTTCATATGATTTGTTTAAATAAAGAATTGAAAGATCTTACAGGGAAAATAAATATTTCACCCTCTTTTTGTCATTTCAGGAAGGGGGAGGGGTAGGTTTTTCACGTCTGACAACATTTAATAGCCACAAAAATCAACCGTCATTATGATGCGGTATCCTTTATTTTATTAGTAAAATTAAGATATAAGCAGAATCCTGTGAAAATCTGCAAAATTGAAAATATCCCATTTTTCAAGTATTTTGGCCACAAAAATCACTTCATAAAGGATTACTAGTGCTTGATTTATTAAATGTGATATATTTGTTTGGTTTAGTATAAAAAAGATTGTAGTTTAGTACGAAATATTTTTTTATCTAGACTTTTAAGGGAAAAAATGTCTTTTTTGTCATTTCAGGAAGGGGGAGGGGTAGGTTTTTCACGTCTGACAAAATTTAATAGCCACAAAGTGTATATATCTTGTATTCAATTGAAAGTTAATACTATAAGCTTTCATATTGATATACTTTCAAGACTGTTTAGTATACATTTAATGCTTGCAAAGACAAAAATTGAACAAATCAAAAATCCTCAAAAAGCTGCAACAGGGTGTAAATATTAGCCTCAAACGGAAAGTTGGGAGGGGGAGGGGGGTGCACGGTAGACTATCTCAGCCCATGGCCTATTATCTATAAAAATGAAAACTAAAAAATATCACACACTCGGAACAGCTAAACAAAATCAAATAGAAAAATCATAGAAAGAGTGAAATTATGTAATACTACAACACATTTACATGGCTGCTCACTGTCCTGGCTTGGTACAGGCACTTCAATAAAAAGTAGCAGCATTAAGCTAGTTAATTTGTATTCTCCTTTACGGTTGTAGATCTAGAGTAGCCTAATGTTGTTGGTGAAGGGAAATAAACCACTACTGTTTCATTTTGATATTATTTTTTTTTTTGTAATTTGTATATTGTTACAAACTTAAATTTTTTAGGTAAATCTTCTGTACATTTCATTTTAAATGTCAATTATCTTTATATACATAATTACCATAGATCTTTAAGTATAACCACATTTGATAGATCAATCGTATATCTTTATTACATGTCTACAACCCCAGGCCAAAATGATACATTTTACTGTTTTTGTCAATTTATCGTTTAAATGGTTCATCATATACTTATTAACATTTGGTTTTTTTTGTTTGTTTAATATCACCTTCCTTTTCACGTCCATCACGTACATTTGTACATCGATATTGTACTCTGTAGGGAAAATTGGCATGAATTAGTTTCAAGGTTAACGATGTACCTACTGAATATAAAAATGGAAAATGTATAATTGTAATTAGTATGTCGTTAATTAATGATTGATAATTAGGCTTATATTAAGAATTCTTGAAAACATTATTAAAAATTATAGTACATGTATATCAGAAACGAAAAATAAATAATTTCATAAAACATTATTGAAATAGATTTAACGGTTGAATTATAGTTCTTTAGTTTGTGTACGTCTGAAAAAAGGACCGATATATTAGGTATAAAAAAATGAAGTAATATATCTGTCATAGGTTTGACAATTGAAAGAAGCATTAGATCTGACAAAGGACCGAAGAATTAGGTTTGATAATCACTACAACCGCAATATATCTAAGTTAAAAACACACATAACATTAGAATAAAACTGACATGCATCACCACGTGGGGTTAATAATATAAATGGCATCTATTTATAAATGACCTTACACTTAATTAAGATCAAGGTTAATATATTGTTAACACAATTAGTAATTAAGAAAGAGACACATGTAAGATAAAACGTGCACAGCATTGTTATATAATAGATCGTTTAGCGTTTATTTTCTTTACAAGTACATGTAGTTTGAAGGACTCAAAACTTATTATGACCGATGACAAGCAGCTAAAGGTCAGTTTTGTTATCTCTCCAAAAAGTCGACGTCAATGGGAAAACTCATTAAACGGCAAGATCTAAATATAGGGAAAAAACGAGCATAGTGGGACCAGAAATTGGATAAACCCTTAGCACACCCATCTTGAAATCCAATTTCACCTCACTAACTTTAAGCCTTCATTATAGGCACATGCATATATTGTTTGAATTGCATCATGCCATCAAAAATTGCTAAAGCTTAATGGCTGCTCAGACTAACCAGCTAATTACTATTTGACGTTATAGCTATAACTAGTTGATATCCCCATAAGAAAATGTTTCATAGGAAAAGCAATCCTCTCTTGTTTATCTTTTTGTCCTTTGCTTTTGGCCATTCTGTTGTCTGTCATTTTTTGATTTATGGTTTTTGATTGCCTTTTTTGTATCTTGAAATCTTCCAAATTCTGTACTATTATTGGTTTTGTTAACTATGTCCGATTTACTCAATAAATGTTTCCATATATATTTAATCTTTTACAGAGGAATGTGTGGAGTACTTTGAAGAATCAGATAGCATGTTCAAAAAACCTGAAGTTTCACAAAGAAAATTCGAAAATTCACATATAGCAAACTTGACATTAATTGAACGTCGCTCTTACTATCGCTGTGAGCCTGCCGAAGAAAAATATGGCATTGGTTTGGAGGGTAAGGAATGGTGGGTATTCCATGGGTGTGGTGGGATATTCGAGGTTACGGAATGTTCTTCAAATGGTCAACCTTTAAAAATGAGACCGGAATCCGATTTAGCGATGACACAACAGAAAGCAGACAAGAAGGCGGAAACTCAAATATCAAAAGATGGAAAGGTAAATACAGAATAATGGTATATAACAAAAGGGACCAAAAAGCAAGAATGCGGTATTAAACATTTTTAGACGATACAAATGAAAAAAGAAAAATTGTTCAGTTTGATAGTTCAATTTCTCAAATGAAGACACACCCTAGCCGTACACATTTAAGAGAGCCAAAATCAGCTAAGGTTGTCTATGTCTGAGTGAGATGGACCTTAGGTTTACAAACATTATTTTTATTCAGGAGCTAAAAAGATTATTTTGAGGTTTTTTTTATACATTGTATTTTGTTTTCTATAGACATTTTTGTAAAAGTCAAGTGGAAAGATAAGATTCTCTTCCCTCAGACGTAGGTGACATTAGCCTATTTTAGCTATCCTGTTTAGGCCCTATGGTTTTATTACTCCCAAAACTTTAAATTATTTGGCTTCCCAATCTTTCGATTTTGAGCGTACATGAATAAGGTTTTTCTAGAAACGCGTCGTGCGCACTAAATTTGATATATACGTTTTTATTACAAGTGATAATTTGAGGGGTTTTTTTATTTCAGTTTATGCTTTTCTATATAAAAACCGAATTTCTACTAGCCTGTTTGACTATTTTAAGAAAACATAAATCATCCCTGTAAGCAGATTATTTTGGCAATTCATTATAAAGTTACAATCTTTGTAATGATCATACATCATAAGATCGTTTGTCTTTTTAGTTTTAAGGGGATTTCATTAGAATTCATGACTGCGATGTTTCAATCAAAGAGGTTACCCATCCAAGTCGTGCTCGTTTCACATTAAAATCTCCCACTGACAGTAATTTAATTATATTAAATGTATTGTACTTTGGCTATCTCTTATTGCCTATGTAATGTAGCGATTTAGATACAACATTGCCCCTCCGATCTGATAATGATGTCATTTTTGGACAACTGGTGTAATTCTTATTGTTTCAATATGACATTTTTTTTTTTACATTTTTTGTGTTAATCAATGTTTCTGATGAAACTAACCACACGTATGCGTACTACATGACATGTAGAGATATAATTGCATCGTCATGATATGAATGTCGGTCACCTGGTAATAATTTACCGCTTGAATGATTATTATTATTGTCTCAGTCCAGTGTTGTTTCGGTGGTGTTTTTACCTGACAGACAGTGCAGAAAATGTCATACATACACAACACACCATAGTATCATACGGTAATGACAATATTACCGTACAGTACAGAAATGTCATACATACACAACACACTCTAGTATGCGGTAATGACAATATTACCATACAGTACAGAAATGTCATATATACACAACATACTATAGTATCATACAGTAATGACAATATTACCATACAGTACAGAAATTTCATACATACACAACACACCATAGTATCATGCGATAATGGCAATATTACCATACAATACAGAAATGTAATACATACACAACACACTATAGTATCATGCGGTAATGACAATATTACCATACAATACAGAAATGTCATACATACACAATACACTATAGTATCATGCGGTAATGACAATATTACCATACAGAACATAAATGTCATACATATATGCAACACACTATAGTATCATGCGGTAATGACAATATTACTATACAGTACAGAAATGTCATACATACAGAACACACTAGTATCATGCGGTAATGACAATATTACCATACAGTACAGAAATGTCATACATACACAACGCACCATAGTATCATGCGGTAATGGCAAGCAATATTACCATACAGTACAGAAATGTCATACATACACAACACACTATAGTATGCGGTAATGACAATATTACCATACAGTACAGAAATGTCATACATGCACAACACACTATAGTATCATGCGGTAAAGACAATATTACTATACAGTACAGAAATGTCATACATACACAACCCACTATAGTATCATACGGTAATGACAATATTACCATACAGAACCGAAATGTCATATATACACAACATACTATAGTAGCATACAGTAATGACAATATTACCCTACAGTACAGAAATTTCATGCATACACAACACACCATAGTATCATGCGATAATGCCAATATTACCATACAAGACAGAAATGTAATACATACACAACACACTATAGTATCATGCGGTAATGACAATATCACCATACAATACAGAAATGTCATACATACACAATACACTATAGTATCATGCGGTAATGACAATATTACCATACAGTACATAAATGTCATACATATATGCAACACACTATAGTATCATGCGGTAATGACAATATTACTATACAGTACAGACATGTCATACATACACAACACACTAGTATCATGCGGTAATGACAATATTACCATACAGTACAGAAATGTCATACATACATACACAACACACTATAGTATCATACAGTAATGGCAATATTACTATGCAGTACAGAAATGTCATACATACACAATACACTATAGTATCATACGGTAATGAAAACATTACTATGCAGTACAGAAATATCATACATACACAACACACCATAGTATCATGCGGTAATTACAATATTATCGTACAGTACAGAAATGTCATACATGCACAACACACTATAGTACCATACGGTAATGACAATATTACCATGCTGTTACGTATGCACTGCCTCATTTGGGTAGTTAGCATTCGTCTCCGGACTTGGACAGTGTGTGCTAGTTTTCGGACCGAGGTAAGCTGTAATGGTATTCGGACTTTGGGTAGTCTGTATTCGTCTTGGAACAGGACAATCTGCAATCGTATTCGGACTTTGAGTAGTCTGTGTTCGTCTTCGGATTTGGAAGTAGTCTGTGTTTTTCCTCGGACCTGTATAGTCTGCAATCGTATTCGGACCGAGACAGTCTGTAATCGTATTCGGACCGAGACAGTATGTAATCGCATTCGGACTCTATGTAGGCTGTGTTCGTTTTCAGTCTTTGGGTAGTATGTGTTCTTGTTGGGACTTTATTAGTTTTCGTTCGTCTTCATCAATGCACTTGGTAAGTTGAGTTCGTCGACAGACTTGGACAGTCTGCAACCGTATTCGACATTGTGTAGTCTGTAATCGGCTTGACAGAATATTGGTTTTTTTTTTCTATATACTACACCCACGTAATTTGCATTTGCAATAAAGCATAGATTTCAAGAGGTACATCAGATTTAAATGAAAGTATCAGTCAATTTAATCCGGTCAAATATTGTGAATCCTTAAAATTCGTGATGAGAAAAAAAAACACTGATAGACGTACATCTAACCATTAACACCCTTTCCTGGTTTGTCACAGGCACAGGCACACGAATAAAGAAAAGTGGCTGGGGTCTAAGCTAACTAGTTTTATTGCCCCAAACCTCCCCCAAATAATTCCATGCCATAAGAGGGAGTATTAATTTTAACATTTGAACCTCGTTCAAAATCCAAACACGATTATTTGAAGATAATTATTTTGGATAGTTCTTTGTTGTGACACTAACATGCTAATGTAATATCATCAATTATGATAAAATAAAGAAAAAGCTATGTAATGATGGAATATGTTTGTCATTCATGATTCATTCCTGTATTTGATATTTTTTCTCTGACTATTACACTTATCTCATTTGACCAGATTTGTACTATACATCGATTTTGAAAATTAGTACTTCATAACCGATGCTATTTGTGGATCAGGTGATGTTTATGATGATTGTAGTCCATCCTGTTTTATACCCCCGCTCGACGAGAGTCGGGGGTATATAGGGATCCTCATGTCCGTCCGTCCATCCGTCCGTCCTTTAATTATTGATGTTCGATGAGTTTTAATTTGCTTTGTATTTTCTATTATGTCATTCTATATGTATCTAGGACAGTCTTTCTTGAATTACGAAATATATTTAGGTGTTTTCAATATAGTATATATCTTTGGTTTCACGGCAATATGGAGTCGAGATACTTAATGCCTTTTTCGGTGCACATTGTCAATATAGGTGTATTTAATGGTTTCGTTTCAGCTTTTCTGTTCTCAATATTAGATTGCTATATAAAACTCTGAAATATTTGCAACGTTGTAGCTAGAATTATATTGTTTTCAAAGCAGTGAAAAGTAATATATGTTAGTGCACATACAAGATCAATAAGCTTGAAGATACCAAAATACATAGTCAGAAGCCAGATAGATAATACAATGGGCAAAAGAAAATGTACACGGAGAGACAGGACGAAGAAACAGAAAACTAAACAAAATCCTCCTCTTTACTTAATATTCGTTCCTTTTCAGTACAAACAAATTGACTCGTTATGCATACACATGGTTATTTAAAGTATATGTAGCATATTCTGTAAATGTATTTATGTCGATCAATGTGAAAAGTTTGAAGATAACAAAGAGGTAATGACAAAACGTAAATCAATGAAGGACAGACAATACAATGGCTAAAATAGAAATGATAAAAGGGTAATCAAAGATCTACAAAACATTATACAGAAAACTAAAGATCAAGCAACACAAACCCCACTAAAACCGAGAGTGAACTAAGGTGCTCCGGAAGGGTAGGAAGTTCCTGCTCCACGTGTGGCCTTTTTCGTGTTACTCTTACTGTTACAACGCCGATGTTAAGTCAGAAATGAGGACAGGACCGGATTGTAATGACGACAAATTGAACATATCCGTAGTCATTAACCAAGCGATGGAGATAAATTGTTGCTGATACATATATATCATACAAGTAATTACACATATATATCATACAAGTATGTAATTACTACAAATGGTTCATACAGACAATCGGAGAATTTCATGCTTTTTATATTTTAGCAATTATTCAAAATAATTTTCTTTAATATAAAAGTTAGAAACGTTTTAATCTAGACAATTATGTTATCACTGATGTTGTTTGTTTTTTTTTTTTACAGAACATGCAGGTGAAGTTGAGTGGGTTTTAACCCACTAGAGAATACCACCAAGGAGGTCGTATTGTGTAACACGTGTCTCTGTCTTCAATATTGGTAAAATGTAATAAAATTATAGAAATATTAGTTCATTATTTCTTTATGACAACATTTGCAATAATGAGTTGTCGTTCGTTTCATTGTAGAGTATGACTATCATTTACTTAACTCTTGCATTGTAAAGTAAATCTGACATTAAAGGTACAAAGGACACCAGCATGACAGCTTCGTACATCCAACTACATGTACATGTATATACAATGTTTACTTACATCTTGTGGAGTATGTTTTTCCGTAGCTTAACCTGCATAGCTACCGTTTGTAAGATTGACATACAAGGTACCATGGGGTTGGGTTATGGTTGGATATTTGTAAGATTGACATACAAGGTACCATGGGGTTGGGTTATGGTTGGATGTTTGTAAGATTGACATACAAGGTACCATGGGGTTGGGTTATGGTTGGATGTTTGTAAGATTGACATACAAGGTACCATGGGGTTGGGTTATGGTTGGATGTTTGTAAGATTGACATACAAGGTACCATGGGGTTGGGTTATGGTTGGATTATGATGTTTAACGTCACTTTCAACAATAGTTCAGTTATATCGCGGCGGTCAGTTTTATTGGTGGAGGAAACAGGAGTACCCAGAGAAACACACCGACTTGTCGCAAGTAACTGAAAAACTTTATTACATAATATTGTATCGAGTACACCTCGCCATGCACGGGGTTCGAACTCACAACTGTAGTGTTGATATGCACTAATTAAACAGGTAGTTGTAAATCCAACTACCACACTGCCACGACGGCCTCTTGGGTACCGGCACTACCGTGTCCTACCTCTAACTATATGCAACATCCATTTACATGTTCTATATCAAAGTAAATCTGATGTTCAAAGTACAACGGATACCATCATGCATGTTTGCTGCATATCTCCACGTGTATATAATATGACCACGTCTAATTGCTGTAAAGAAAAGGAATTAAAGATTCGATTTTATTTAACCCACTAGTTTGAGGTAGCTTTTATACATTTTGATCATGGGATAAACATGTTTTGTGCGTTAAACTCTTTGGTAAACATTGGACTTCAAAATGACCAGAGTTCATGAGGTTGGGAGTGAACTACACTAAAAATAAGAAAAGGAAATATAACACACAAAAAAAAAAACTGAATCCCATATTTTATTTTTTTCTAAAACGTTATAAGGCACTAACACATGTGAACATATGTTGATGATATTAACAAAGAAGCACTTATGATAAACTGTGTCACTCGCATCAGTCTTGCTGAGTAGATTCCATCTCTGTACTTTAGTAGTAATCCGGTGAGACTTTATTGAATCTGTAAAGACAAATATATATATATATATATAATTACTAAAACCCAGTATCATTTCGGGTCCATTTGGGAGATATATTGATGGCCGTACATGCTTGAGATGATTGTGCTATCTATTCCCTGTGACCGCATGTTAGGAAAAACCATCCTATGCATGGTATTATTAATAATACTGAGATTGCTGTCAAATATATTAAAATACATGTACACTCCATCAAAACACACTTTAAAACAAGTTATATGTCGTCCTCCCAAATAATTGACAAGATTCTGTCAAATTCAGTATTATGCTAGTGAATTTATGCTGCAGTGTACCGACGTGTGGGTTCAGATCCTGCTGAAATAAGGAAAAAATACAAACAAATTTCCAGCTAAAATCAAATCTAACTAACACTACTGGGTTAATTTTTGCTTAGCTTATTCATTAAGATATCTAATACGAACCTGTATATTGTCTGGATCTAGAGTGTGAGATATATAATATATATGATTATTAATTAACTCTATTGTATTGTTGTCAATACAACCTAAACTGTCTTTACAATATAAAATCATAAACTCGGCCAATAAAAATAAAAAAATAAATTAAAAAAAATAAGCCAATATCGATATTGGCTTAGTTTTTCCAATATTGGCTTAATTTTTTTTTTTTATATTAGCCGAGTTCGTGATTTTATAATACCCATTATAAGATGAAATTTTATGGTTAATTAATAAATATATCAATTTTATAAATACCCATTATAAGATAACATTTTATGGTTAATTAATAAATATATCATTACGTGATGATTTCCGGATTGGCCTAGTTATTAGTCCGATGGTAGCTGTATTGGCCTGAGGCGAAGAATTCAAATAGGCAATGCAAGAATTCATATTAACATTATATATTTGGGAGATATTTTTTAACATCTACATGCATCAACATTTCATTCACTTTCGAACTACTCATCATTTTTCATAAATCGATATAAATTTTCAGTATTACTCTGACTGGACTTGGTATGAAATGATGGTTGCTGTTAATATTTCGTTGAATAAAAAATGCAAATAAAATATCCTACAAGCATCTAATTTTGATCAGTTTGACATTTCAGTTTAAGGGAAAATACAATCAAAATGCATCGATTTTATAGAAAGTAGAAAAGTGCAATTATAAATAGGACAAAGCGCAATGACAGAGCAATCAACTGCTTTTTATTGAATATTGAGGGTATATTTTACTATTATATATGCATACAAATAACAGGAAGGATTAAGAGGCATTTGAAGACACCAAAGGGGTAATCTGAATCCGTAAATGAAGAAGAACAGACAACACAATGGCCAAACAAATAAGTACAAAAGGACAAACAACGCTATACAAAACGTACACATAAAACTAAGGATCGAGTAAAGCGAACCCCACTAAAAACCGGGGTGAACTCATGTGCTCCGGAAGGGTCAACAGTTCCTGCTCCACTAGTGACACCCGTCGTGTTAATCAACAAATATATATCATTAATGCGATGATGACAATTCATTTGTTTCCCGAAAGTTAATATATCAGGGGATCCCGAAGACTATGAGATTTGCAAAGATTAACAACTAGTCTACTTTCAAATCAAAATGATAAGTGTCTAGGTTTATTAATAGTTCATGCATTATACAAGAAACTCAGTTGAAGCAGGAAATAGAGACTACCTTGATAGCAACAGAATTTGTAACACCATAGATATGTCAAGAAGACAAAGCGTTATTTAGCGATAGCCCAGTGTTACCAGAATATCGAACAGAAATGACAGTAAGATTAAAGACAACACATATACTGTAGATACGATAGACCACGATAGATCAAACTTACCTTCGAGGAGAGGGTATTCTATGGTGCCTTAAATAAAACCATACATTAAACAAAATGTCTGATCATGAACGTTCAACAACAAGAAACTAAATTTACTTGGTGCCTCATTACACTTATCATAATATCTTTACGATTTTTGCTAGCACTTGATAATATACTTGATGAACACTTGCCACAAGTCTCTGTGTATTTTTTGATACTTATAGATTAATACATAGCCTTTTCATATTGCCCTTGGTATCAACCCGAGACCTTCATATAGGCCCTAGGGACGATATCAGTCGAGGGCTGATAACAAGGGCAATATGAAAAAGGCCATGTATTAATCTATTTATCACATATTTTGCCAGGGCAGATAACATGTTCGTATCCTCGTAAAATGTATTGCCCGAGGGGCAAATAACACGCCGCAAATTATGCTTTTATTACACATGCAAATTCGGCGTTATTTCAATAAAATATGTGATAATATACATTTTCATTTTTGTTGCTATGAAAGTTTAACGATATACTATCAACACTTGTTACTATCAAACAGAATTATTCTCCCGTATTTCACATAGGATAGTAAATTTACTTAACTGAATTACTAGCACAATCCAAATGATTCAATATCCTTAAGAACAAGAAGAGGTAACTGATTTTAGGAGAGTGTCACATTTCTTTAAAGTTACCTTAATGGCTAAAAATTAGTAGTATTCATAAATGATAAACGACAACTGCAGTAAAATATTAATTAACATGACGTAATATAATTATTGACATACAAATGATGAATATCAATTCATATACAACAGAATTTTGGATTAGTTGCAATATATTTTAATGCATAAAATAAACAAAGACGAAGCAATACTACAAAATCTGCAAGTGAATAGAATATTCAGAATATATACACCGAATTTTAAAAGACTCGAGGAAATACCACCTGACGAACGACACTTGCACGTTAGAAGATGTGCGTCTATAGAAATGTCAAGATGACAAAGTACATAAAGACATCACTACCACAATATAATGGAGAAATACTTAATACGAATGAAGACAACATATCTACTAAAGGTACTGTATACTACTGTAAATAGTTACATTTCCAAGACAGTAGGTACATTTCCACATCCATAGAAACAAATTCACAATTGTCTTTTAATATTTCGAAGTTTACTTGATGAGTACGCTTATTACATGTATATAAGAAACTGAACGGATAAACATAATCTTTCTTAGGGAACGACCATTTAACTTGAAGGGGGGGGGGTTATGGTTTTTTCCTAAAAAAATATTCTGATTCCCCATGTTGCTGAAAAAATATTCTGATTTTGGTGGAGGAAAAAAAATAATCTGATTCAGAGTTTTTGTCATATAGCCTAACGTTAAAATCTGGAAAAAAATTCGCGTTTTGCGCGACAAAAAAAATAAATATTCTAACTCTCGTGTTGTCCGAACAAAATTTTCTAAACGAAAAAAAAAAACCATAACCCCCCCCCCCCTGCAAGTTAAATGGTCGGTCCCTTAGCTGATGTTGTTTCAAATATGTTTTTAGTAATAAAAACGTCGGTTTCCAATTTAGTGTCCACGATGTGTTTCTGGAAAAACAGTCAAAATCAAAATACTAGTATTTGAAAGGCGATTAATTCAAAAGTCGTCCAGAATAAGAAAACTAAAGGGTCCATAAACAGAATAACCAGAATCTGCTATGGTCACTTATGGCTGAGAGAGAAGGAGACCTTAGATTGGATAAAAAAAAATGCCTATTTAGGAAGGGTAAATTTCACTAATAAATATATCTAGTAAACTATGTCAGTACCAAAACACTGACTACTAAGCGGATGATACTCTCGGGGACTAATAGTTCACAATCAGATGTGTTGACACAGTGTTGGTAATAAAACATAGATGTACAATTTAGTGCGCGAGTTTCTGGAATAATAAAAACGTAAGTATCTAATTTAGCATGTACTTTTTTTTTGTTTTAATAATAATTACATTATTTACATTATTTAAGAACTGTAAATTTCAATAATAAATATATCTTATAAATCATGTCAGTGCCAAGACACCGAGTCCTTGGTGAATCACATCCTTATGTGAAGAGGTTGAGAACAATTGACCCATTGATATTAATACACCGTAGATATCCAATTTAGTAAATCTACTAGAAAGAAATACTACTAAACCGTTCAAATAATATTAGATACTGTTGAACACGATAGAAATCATTTAGGAAAGTGCTAACTAATAGCAACTACGTGTATTATAAAATTTACCTTCGAGGATATTTATCCTCAACGTGCCTATAATTAAAATAAATAGCATAAATAGAAAATGCTAACAACCACATGGAATATACTTTAACACAGTCCTTCAGAAGAGATATTGAAAATGTGTTGTGCAACTCTAGTTAATAACATGTACAGATGGGTGCAGACTTATTACATCAGATCTTAAAACGGTCAACATGTCAATCTCAAATTTTTACTTAATGTATATATGTAACTAATGAAAAATATGAATATACATGATGTATTGGTTATAAGGGTACAATTGATATACACATAATGAACACCAATTCAAAGACTGCGAAATTTTGTGTTTCATTAAAGAATATGTACAAATAAAGGGCATGAAGGTAAGTAAAAATAGAAATACAATGCAAGACAAATCATAATGACAGAACCCTTAAGAATAAATGTTTCAAGACACCAAATGGATAATCCGTATTCATAAACCTAAGAAGGACAGGAAATACAATACCCAAGAGAGAAAAAAAACAAATACAAAGACAAACCTTAACCGTTTTCTATGAAATATTCAGAATAGATTGCACTGAATAATAAAAGTAAACAGTCAGTAGAAGCAAACACCATATGGAGAATGGAATTACAAATAATACCAGTTGGTAAAATAAAGAAAAATGGCTTTCAATAATGATTTACATCGTATTTCAAGGTTAATATGATATGATAATGAGATAAGATTGAAAACAAGAAATGTTTGCAGATATCAAAGGGGTAATGAGAAGCCGTAAAAATTGTATCTTGAAATATATTAAACAATCTAAATGAAAATGGGTACCTCTATAAACTCACCATAACAGAGTTAAGATATATATTATCTACATATAAGAATTTATATACTCTCTATTGGTTGATGATAGCTTACATATGCATGTCTACCAGTTCATATGTGATAATAATTTACTAGAAAGAACTGCCAAAGCCAAACATGATTAAACACTACTGAACTAGATAGAAATTAGTTTACGAAAGTGTTAACTAATTGCAATTATGATCAAAATTACCTTCGAGGATATTTCTCCTCAACGTGCCTACAATTAGAATGAATAACTAAAATAAACAAAAGAAACAGCGAGACGAAAACATACTATCTCAGAAATGATATGGAAAATGTTTTGTATAAATAGATTTAAGAACAAATTCAAAATTTTACTAATTATTTAAGAAATAAATCATGGAAGCCAGAATATGTTGGGAGTTTTAACATGGATAGGCGGATATTAGTATTTTATCCCGAGCCAGAAGCGAGGGATAAAAATTACTAATATCCGCAAATCCATGTTAAAACTCAAAATACATTCTGGCTTCCATGATTTATTTCGATTCTGATATGTCTAAGAGTACAAATACGGTAGTATACTTTGATTGGAAGATGGTAATTTATATTTACGTTTCCGTAAAATGTCGCACACAATTTATGCTGCCAATGGAAGTCAGTCACATTCACCGGTGCATGTGCTAATGAGATTATATCGAATGATAACAAAGCGAAAGAATGAGGTCATGTTAGAATACATATTAACTCATGAACAAATATGAATAAAGATGATTTGTATAGGGAAGTATATAATTGATATTCATAAAATGAACACAAATTAACAAAAGACAGCTAAATGTTGAGTTTTATTGCAGTAATATAAACGTAGATATCTAATTTAGTGCGCACAATGCGTTGCTGGAATAACTTTCATCAGTTGCTCAAAATTGAAAGATTGGAAAGACAAATAATTTCAAACTCGTTGAACAAATATTGCTCACAAAATTGTTAGTTATCATTTGAACATATATCAACAACATAATGGAGTATTGTAATGAAACATTTCTGGAATAAACATTGATGAGGTAGGCTGAAAGCCAAAATATTGTAAAGTCAGATAACTTAAAAGTTTTGGGAGACAGAAAACCAAGGGTCCTAAACAGGATAACTAAAAGCACCTACATGTATGTATGAAAGAGAAAAACCTTAGTCTAGACAATAATGACATCATTTAGTCTAGACAATAATGACACCATTTAGGAACTGCAATGTAAAGTATATAATAGGGAAGTAAAAATATGAATAAGACCAATTATAATGACAGAACCAGCCACCGTTTCCTAAGACATATCCAGTGTTTATTGCTCTAAATTGTTAAATAAGAAGTCAGTTGAAACAGAGACAACATGAAGAACTATATTACAAAAAAATACCAGGTTGTCAAAGTAGCGAACATTATTTTGCAAGCTGATTTACGTATTTATTACAAGATTATTATGATAGAATGTTAGAATAAGTTTGAAAACAATCTGCATTATGAAATATTTTCAAGAATATTAAAAACATTTTTTACTTTCACATTCTTATCATAACATATTAAAGAGATACATTTGCGATATATTTGAATTGATGTGATGAGACTATTTATACACTCTATTGGTTGATGATAACTTACATATATAACATTTCATATATGATAATAATTTCCAACGAAAGAACTACCAAAGCCAAGCATTACTAAATACCATTGAAAAAGAAGAAGTCGATTTGTAAGAAAGTGCTAACTAATAGCAACAATAATGAAATTTACCTTCGAGGATATTTTTCCTCACCGTGCCTAAAATTAGAATAAATAACCAAAATGAACAATGTAAAAACCAGATGAATAGAAACGTAAACGTCAAATTCAGTGTTTCTGGAATAATCTTAATCAGGTACGCTCATAATCAAAAGACTGGAAGGTCAAACAATGTACTTTAACTCAGAGGTTTTGTAATCTAAAAATCTGTTATGCAGGTCTAGTTAGTTAATATTTCAATTTGTTAATCATTATTACCCATAACTGATGACAAATTTGAATTAATATGATTTTAAATTGGGGAACATGTAAATGTAAAGCGCACAAAGTGAAGTAAAAATAGAAATAAGACACATATCAAAGAAAAACCCATTAACATTTTTCTACGAAATATTCAGTGTGTATATTTCACTGAATTATAAAAAGTTGAAGCAGAGAAAAACTAAGAAATTAATGATATGACACAAAATGTCAGAAGCACAAACTAAAGACCATTGATTTTCAAGATCATTCACGTTTTACAAGACTGTTGTTAAAACATAATAAAATGAGCTTGAAAACAAGAAGAGTTTGAAGATACCAAAGAGTAATCAGAATCCCTAAATCGAAGGAGGACAGACAACGATCTACAAAACATTGCACATATAACAATAGAAAAGAAAGTTGGTACCTTTTTATGTTGTATATACTTATAACAACATATTTCAGATATATATATTCTACATATAAGAACTTATGTGATGATATATATACTCTATATTGGTGGGCGATAACTTTAACCTACACATGTAAGATTTCATATGTGATAATAATTTCAATTGAAAGAACTACCAAAACCAAGGATTACTAAATTCTACTGAACAAGAAGGAGCCGATTTTAGAACTGTGTGAACTAATAATTCAAATTATACAATTTACCTTCGAGAATATTTCTCCTCACCGTGCCTAATAATTATAATAAAGAACAAAAAATAAACAATACAAACAACCAGAAGATAATATACCTTAAATCAGGGGTAGCGATATTGAAAGTTAGTTAATGACCATCTCAATTTCTTTAGTCATTTTTACTCAATGAGTTTTGTAAGTTATGAATATACATGATATAAAAATACAAAAGTATAATTGATATACAAATGATCAACATCAAATCAAAAACAATGCATTTTTAAGCTTAATTAGACAATGTGTAAATGTAAAAGTGTACATACAGAAGTAAAAATAGAAATAAGACAAATCATAATGACAAAACCCTTCTGAAGAAAAGTTTGAAAATATCAAAGGGATAATTAGAAGATGACAGACAATACAATGGCTAAATGAAAATGGACAAAAAACACAAACATTAACTGTTTTCTGTGTAATACTCAGTATGTATTGCACTGTTTTATAAAAGAAGGTAAGTTGAAACAGGGAGCACCTACAGAATTACGTGATAGAAAATGTCACGAAGGAAAAACCGAGCAAAAATTTGTTTTCAAATTGATAAAATCAAATAATAAAATAGTGTTGAAAGTACACTGTATCATGAAATATTTTCAACATCTTCATATATGTATCATACAAGATTAAAGAAATATATCTTCTACTTATTTGAATTGATGTGATAAAAACATATACAGCACCCCATTTGTTGACGATAGCTTACATATACTTCTAAAACATTTCATCTACGATAATAATTTCCTTGAAGGAACTACCAAAGCTGTGCAACACTAAATACTACTGAACAAGACAGACTTGATTTAAGGAAAGTGTGCACTAATTATAAATATTACAAGATTTACCTTCGAGGATATTGCTCCTTAAAGTTCCTAAGATTAAAACGATATATTCAATAAACTATGGAAACAGTAAATACAAAACAAATAACCACAACAATAAACAGAAATAGCGAAAATATGTATTAAATATTTAGTCAATTAACTTTGAACTTTTACACAATAACATGTGCGCCCTATTAAGAAACATGCTTAAAATATGCAAGAAAGGCTTGCAGATCCTGACGTGGTAATTGGAAGCTATATATCGAGGGAAAGACATTACAACAATGAGAAGAAAAGATATATTCGTTTTAATCAAATGTACTTTGCATCAAAATGTTTGAAAAAATTGAGAAATCAGTGCATTGTCACTCCGATATAAATCCATGCATTACTTACAACTACATGGAATCGATCTTTTAGATAAAGTAGTTTTACAACATTATATATATAGTAACCAATGATGTTTAAGTTTACAATATAGAAGTATATTTTCAATATCTATAGTAGTCACTGAAGCTTAGGCTTACAATTAGCAGTATATTCTCAAAATCTATAGTAGCCAATGAAGCTTAGGCTTACAATATAGCAGTATATTCTCAAAATCTATAGTAGCCAATGAAGTTTATGCTTACAATATAGCAGTATATTCTCAAAATCTATAGTAGCCAATGAAGTTTAGGCTTACAATATAGCAGTATATTCTCACTGTCAATAGTAGCCAATAATGTTCAAATTTACAATATAGCAGTATATTCTCAATATCCATAGTAGCCATTGGTGTATAAGTTTACAATACAGCAATACATTTTCAATATCTATAGTAGTCAATGAAGTTTAATATAACACTATAGCAGGGTATCTTCACTTTGTATGTTATGATTTCAGATTTTCTATAGTTATATTAAATCTAAATAATTAATAGTAATTTTATTTTATTTGTTAATAGAAAATGATAAGAATTATTACCCTAATTTCCAGTTAACTAACTACCTAAGCTAAAGATAATCAGTTAGAATGAATACCCTAATTTCCAGTTAACTAACTACCTAATATAGGCTAAAAGTAATTGATTGGAATTAATACCCTAGTTAGAGTTAACTGACTACATAAGCTAAACGTAATCAATTAAAATCAATACCATAATTTACAGTTAACTAATAACCTAATCTAAAAGTAATAAGTTAGAATTAACATGTATTTCTAGAGTTGAATAATATTATCTAACGTATTTCACTAGTAAATTGAAATTGAGATTTTCTATTATTTCTACAGAAAGTGCCTTTCTACGTAAAAAAAAGATATACCTTTTAGGATACCTGTCTCTTTGTTTGCTGAGTAGATAAAACCAAATCAATTAATTTACATCAGAAAATCTTGTTGTTGACAAACACTCACAAGCTTTATTCGGTTTTGAGTTCATACATTTTATAGTTTTAAAATATTTTAATGGTACTCTCCATGTAAATAGTAAAATGGTCTGATCAAAGAAATATAAATCAAAGAAAAATTAAAAGATAATTAATTTGATTATTCAAGTACTCTGATCACTGATATGAAACAAATTACGTTGTGGTACACCCCATTATCTGTGATGGTTGTCTTTATACTCACATTAGGCAAACACTCGCGTGACAGCATCATCTCACTAAGAGGGGAGGTTTGGGTCCATAGACTAGCCCAACCACCCCACCATTTTGTATAATAGTGCCTATACCAAGCCAGTAAATTGAGCAGTCATGATTACGGGTGTTAAGGGAATCGATTAGATGTTGGAATTGTTCTGACAGTGGGGTATGTTTTTGGCTTTTCATTTATTATCTTACCATCCACCAATCCCATAATCGTCATAGCTGAAAATAGATAGAACCCGAAGTTAATTTGAATGACAAAACTAATCTAAGTACAAAAGTGGGATACTATTTGCCAAACTTAAATAAAACATGTTCTGTAAACATAGAACCAATTGTAATATTTTACCATAAAAGCTTTTAAAGCGTAAAAGCTTGATATGACACTATGTAGTTCATAAACATTGTTCAATGGATATTACCGCACATGAGCTAAATTCTCAAACAAGAGCATCATATGGTAAATCGTCTGTTGTCTAAATAACTTCAACCTTCTTATTTAGTTTTACAATTTCTAAATATTGACATAAATGATGTTCCACGGACGCATGTCGTCTGCTCTGCACGTAACACACGGCAGACCTGAAATTGCCAAATGTTCGATAAACTTTGCTACAAATGCACAAATAGCTACCCAAATTGTTTTGTCCTTTATTAGACATCACATATCATGAACGCAATTCTTGTACGACAAATAGTGTTTGTCCACAAAGTATCACTTACTTTAAATATCATTATCAGCTATGACCACATAAGATATAGTATTATGGGTTGATTGATTTTAAATTTCATGCAATCAACAGAATTGCCACAACGTGTCCGTGAACCTTGTGACAATACTTTCATAAGATGAAGTGCTGTTCGCTCTGATTAACATTACTTGTAATTATGGTATGCATGTGTTCATCGATATTGTCCATACTAAGCCAATTATTTCGTTTTATTATTGTCGTAGGAACCTGAGATATCACTGACAAACCTATCCAGTAATGCATCGTGCGCACTGATACGTTTTTATTATCAAATAAATCTAGCTGTATTGGTAACCTTCGTCACTTCCGGAATCATCAGTCACGAATGAAAATTTCATAAATTTCTGTTAGATACTTACTCGTCATCTTCGTCTTCATCACTAAAAATAAAACAAGAATACATTGTACAATACTATTACACTTGTGTTTGAAAATTGCTCTGCTTTTATAATTGACTATATCAATGGTGTACAACTAGAAAGCCACAAACATTTAATTTCACCTTGCTGCCCTTCAGCTGTTGTATTTGTTTCCCAAACTACTTTATTCTTGTATCTATGATGAACCTGTATCAATGTCAGTGATTGAAAAAAAAACAGTTTGTCCTGATTGCAATAGTAATACTATCTAAACAACATACATTTTACTTTAAATCAAAGCAGGCATTGGTGACCATAGCTGATTTTGGCTATCCTGTTTAGGCCCTTTGATTTTATTCCTCCCAAAACTGTAACTTATTTCAACTTTCCAATCTTTCAATTCTGAGTGTACCAAACGAAGGTTATTCCAGGAACGTGTTGTGCGCAGTTAATTTGATATATATGTTTTTATTGCAATCACTCGCTTGAAAACAGCTCCTAAGCGTTTTCAAAAATGTAGTACAAAAAGAAATATGTTTTTATGTTGTGCTAGTTAATCAGAGTAAATAACTTATCTAATTTAGTCAACATCTGCGGAAACATAAGAAAAAGCATTTTTAACTGATTCATGGAAAGATTATAATTTCCGGTTTTATTTAGAATGGGTACCAACCATGCTTGTCTGTCAAGCTTGGTTCATATTGGGCCAGCGGTTTCAGTAAAGATAAAAATGTGAAAACTAACAAACGGGACCAATGACATCGGACGACAGACGGTACATGATGGAAAAAAACCATACATTTTGTACTACTAATTTAAGCTAAAGTAGCTCAAAATAAACTCACTTGGTCTTCTGACAGAGTTAGCCAAATTTACTTAAAAAGGGAAACTTACTCAACATATCCTTCATCCTCGTTCATCTTCCTATAGAACTTTGATAACTTGACACCAACAATAATAACGGGAATGAAGAAAAATAGTCCCCATCCTAAGGCAAACCAAAAGGCATTCTGAAAAATTTGGAAAAATATAGTTTCTATGTTAAGCGAAAAGGAATTCTGAAAAATATGGAAAAATATAATTTCCATGTCAAACCAAAAGGCATTCTGAAAAATATGACAAAAACATAATGTATATGCTAAACCAAAATGCATTCTCATAAAATATGGCAAAATATCATGTGTATGCTAAACCAAAAGGCATTCTGAAATATATGGAAAAACATAATGTCATTCTAAAGCAAAGGCATTCTGAAAAATATGGCAAAATATAATTCATCTGCTAAACCAAAAGGCATTCTGAAAAACATGGCAAAATATAATGTCTGTGCTAAACCAAAAGGCATTCAGAAAAATATCGCAAAATGTAATTTCTATGCTAAACCAAAAGTCATTCTAGAATGGGAGAAAATAATTTCCATCATAAAGCAAACCATGTTGAAGTTTGACAATAATGGCATTCTGTCGTAATTAAGTTATTCTTCTACCCGATGTTTTCCTTTATCATTATATGGCAGCTTTCATAGAGGAACTGCTCCTACGAAAAAAATAAGAAATTATCTCAAACGTTTAATATCAGTTTCCGATAGGACAGATGTCCCTTTCTTCAAATAATACGTGGTTGATGTGACCAGTTTCCTCTCCTGCTACATGCATGCAATTTGTCGGGGATTTTTCAACTGACTAATCAGCAATGAGCCTACTTGTTAAAGTCGAGTACACAACAAGATTTGTTGTCTAATTGGTCAATATATTTCACTTTATTGCATATGATGGATAGTAATGCAGGAATAAAAGCTTATCTGACATGACCCTAAATGGGATCTTGTTAGATGTTAGTGTATCGCCAAAAACATAGTAAAAAGATACAACATCTAATTTTGATTAGAAGTGTAAATGTATCTTACCAATGCATCAATTGTGTAACTGCAAAAAGTTGTGGTAAAAGATTCCCAGAGGTTCCATATCGGTAAACAGGCGGCCAGTTCATTGTAAATCTAAAGTAAAAAAAATTAGCTTTGTGAAATCTTTCTCAAGTACATGTACATCAATGTTGTATGGAATCTGTATGATTTTCCTACTTTATGCACGACATCCATCATGAGGTCATTAACTTACGAAGTCAGTGGTAGTTAAAATACATTCATACAACCTCAGTATAAAAGTATAAATCCTAAAAATGATTATATCTGCATTTTTATTTACTTGAAGGGTGAAATGATTATGTTTAAATTAATTGTTTATCACAAGAGTAACACGACGGTTGCCTCTAGTGGAGTATGAACTGATATCTTTCTGGGGCACCTGAGTTCATTCCCGATTTTTTAGTGGAGTCCTCATCAATCTTTAGTTTTCTGTGTAATATTTTGTAGATCGTTGTTTGTCCTTTTTCTTTTGGTCATTGTGTTGTCCATCCTTCTTCGATTCATGGCTTCTGAATCCCTCTTTCGTATTTTCAAATTTTTCCAACATCAATCATTTATAACCTTCAAGGCTGACATATATTTCATCGACTGTATAAATCAGCAATACATGCAACATACAATATTAAAACTTGAATTCACTACTACTTACAAGATATCTAACTTGGGCAATATAGGAATCGATATAGGATAGAATCTGGTTTTTAAAATCAATGGCAGCCTGTAAAAAAATTGTTAAATATAATTAAAAGTTATGAATAAAACTTATTAAAATATAATTAAAAATCACGAGTAAGAAGTATTAAGATATAATTAAAAATCATGATTAAGAAGTATTAAAATATAATCATCATTCAGATAGTTTATAATAATTAGATGTCTATAATTTAAGTGTTTTGTTGTATAAAATGGTGTATTGTGTCAGTAATGGTGTTTCTAATTTCAATCTTTTCTTGACAAAATTATAAGTAGAAACCTAAAAATAGGTATCATCGCTATCAACATGAAAGAGGTCTTTAAATGAAGTTTTCAATATGGTAATGAAATAAGAGTTGCTGTATCTCCTTGTTCGTGATTTCTAAACGTTTTCATGTATTTATTTTTTTTTTTTTTTTTTTTTTTTTTTTTTTTTTTTTTTTTCATTTTCATTTTTTACAGACAATACTGAACAATTACACAACAAGACAAAATATACTGGCAAATTATAAGATAACCTTATAAAAAATATATATATATATAAATTAAAGGAAAAATGTATAAATAATGCAGGTAGAACAATGGACATTTACATCACACCCCCTATAAACATTCAGAAATGTTACTTGAAATATCATGTATTTATACAGAACCATGGAACATTCAAATATTTCCCATGACTTTTGATTTCTACATCAGATTTACATTTGAAAACGGAATTAACAATATAATATACCAATGATATTACAACTAACAAGCAATAAGAAGAGTATGAACAGTTATATACTTACCTGTAGAATAACGGCAGCCATGTTGTTTTGAATCTGGTCGTCTGCAGCACGTGCCGTATCCAACGTGTTGTTTATTTTGGTCTTTTATGAAAATAAGCAAACAAAACGTATAAAGATATAAGCATTTTTTTCTTGAGGTAGTTCCTGTTTTGTTTGGTTTCGTTAATTTTACGTACATGTATTACAGGTGATACTGATCCATTCTCGTAACAGATGGCCTCAATTCTGGATCTGCTTATCCTTTCGGAGCACCTGAAACCACCCCGGTTTTTAGTGGGGTTCGTGGTACTCGATCTTTAATTTTATGTGTTTGTTTTGTAGATCATTGTTTGTCTTTTTGTCCATTTTTGGCCATTATGTTGTCTGTTCTTCTTCGATATACGGATTGTGATTGCCCCTTTGGTATCTTAGATATACGGATTCTGATTGCCCCTTTGGTATCTTAGATATACGGATTCTGATTGCCCCTTTGATATCTTAGATATACGGATTCTGATTGCCCCTTTGGTATCTTAGATATACGGATTCTGATTGCCCCTTTGGTATCTTCAAACTCTTCTTATCTAATTTTATCAAATATGTTGTTCTACCTGATTATAAGTTTTTCCAAATATATGTTATTTTGGTAAAGCTTTCTGAATTGTTATCATACGATACGAAGGAAGAGGGTGTGGATCTAATATTTACAGAAACGTGCTTCTGTTTCAATTGAATAAATATTGATATATTTAACCTTCATTCGGAAAGTTCTCATATATTTTAATCTATCAAATGCTTAAACTTTTCAATAGGACGAAACATTAGAAAGGCATTTCATAACAACATGGGCAGATAACTACTAACTAGAACTATTTTGTCTGAAAAACATAGTATGCGATAGAACGTTTAATGTGTAGCCATGCACGATTTAGCATTAAAAAATATAATGCACAAGAAAAAAGGATAAGAATACTCAAATAAACATAAAAACATTAATATTAATCCCTAACAATCGGATGCAGTGTATTACATGTAAAGCTATATGTGAATTCGAAACTCCATGCTCACAAGCATAGTCTATCATTTCTAGCTCTATAAACACATTCAACAAATTAACATTAAAAGGACGTAACGGTAAATGATGTCTACCACGTGTTACTGATGTAAAACTAAGCATTCGTTCTTATACACGATTTTTATATGTGAGAATTAGGTTGTCTATGTTTATATAGGTGGTACTGTTGTTGTATTAGATCCGGATTGCTTTTATCTTTGAATGACCTCATCCCACACTGTGAACGTGTACATGTCTTACCATTATTCCACTGAGAGCACTTTCTAGGGAAGATATTGACGTCTGAAGATTACTCTGAAACAAACCAAATGTTGTTTTCCATATTAATCGTGAAATATCATAAGTATAAAATATGCGCCTCTGATAAATTGTGGATATTTCCAGAGACAGCATTTTTTTCAATTTTAACCGTGCATACTGACGAGTTGCTTAAAAGCAGAGAATGACGTGAGTCTCATTATGAAAAGAAGATTAAAACATTTGTGGTCAGCAATTCAACCAATATCAACAAAACAAAAAACTATCATATTATATATTAAGTACGAAAAAGACAACGTCATATACCGACGGCATTCCAGGTCCTGGCTTTAGACAGGTACAAAAATGTGGCTGGGTTGAATTGATTAGTGAAATATCATAAATCTTCCCTTTTTATAACTGGATCTCCAACGGCAATACAGATACAAACAAAAATACCTGCGCACATTACCCTCCACTCAAAAAGACCACTCACTATTACAAAAATGAACTACAAGATAAACATGAAAGTAAAATAGCAGAGTTAGTGAATGGTCGTCGTTAATTCACTACCACTTGAAAAGGTTGATTCCCGCCACTTTTGATTGAAGTGCCTGTACCAAGATAGAAAAGTGAATGCTAATGTACTTATGTGTTAGGGATAGCGATTTTGCCTTTTTTAACGGGTTTTTTATTAGATTTTTGAATTGTTCCGACAGTGTGGTAGATTTTGTTTTTCATTTTATTCTTGGGCAGTCATTGATATGTGTGTTAGGGATATTGATGTTCCTCTTGGAGTTTGTAATGGCTCCGACAGTGTGGTATTTTTTTATTATTATTTTCATTTCATTACGCCAGTTTCTATGAATGCAATTTATCTGTCGTATGTGCTACTAGTATTTCTTATGTAATAATCGAGTTTGGTAGTTACATTTCCTTTTATGGCATTCTCGGGTATATAATGGTCTTATGCCATTCCCGTGTGTTGTAAAATAGTAAATTGACTCATTTGTTGTTATTTTTATGTCATTGCATTAAAATAAAAAGTACTCTTGTATAGTTTTATCACATTTCACGGATATATTCCATTTGTCATAAGCACTTGGTCCTTTCCTCACTCACCGGATTTGGAGTAACATGACGGTTGTCACTGGTGGATCAGGAACTTATTACCCTTCCGAAGCACCTGACTTCACCCCGGTTTTTAGTTTTTAGCTTTTAGATCGTTGTGTATCCTGTTCTTTTTCTTTTGGCCACTGTGTTGACTGTCCTTCTTCGATTTACGGATTCTGATTATCCCTTTGGTATCTTTAAACTCTTAATTCAAAATATATTTCAAAAGTATAATAGACTACATTATCATTTAGATTGTCCTTCGTTATTAACGTACCTGGGCTGTAGCTACAACTGGTATTGTAACGTACCTGAGCTGTAGTTACGGCTGGCATTGTAACGTACCTGAGCTATAGTTACGGCTGGTATTGTAACGTACCTGAGCTGTAGTTACGGCTGGTATTGTAACATCTCTTATCGTCGTAGCATCGTTTATATGAGTCTGCCATCGACTCTGAAGAAACAAAAAAAAACATATTTCATTATTTTATAATGTGAATCATCTAATCAGTGCTATATATGAGTGGAAATCGCTATGCATTTGTCCTACAATATTTTTAGTATTTTCTGGATTATGCAAATGTAGCTGTAGATTATGTCAATCTACTGGTTCATAAATTCATATACAGTAAAATCTGTATATAAAGGGCATTCATAGGAACAGGAAAATATGCCCTTTATGAGCAGATGACCTTTATAAAGAGGTTAAAATTATATGCACTATTCATTAATGGGGAAATTAAGGCTGTCCTTTATAGACAGTGATTGTGGTATATAAAGGTGCTCTTTAAGGCAAGTTTGACTGTAATTGCCATTGAACATGTTAAATTACATTTCTAATCGGACAAATAGGATTTTCCGATGCATAGTGTTATTGACGAGAAAGGAAACTGGATTATTAAATGGTTTATGGTCTATTTTGGCATTTCGTAATGACCAGTGGTGATGCACTGCCTGTGTAATCAGTGCATATGACCAATAAAGTTGTGAGTTCGCAAGCCGTCCATGGCGAGGTGTACTCTATACAACAATAAAGTTTGTCAGTGACTTGCGACAGGTTGGTGGTTTTCTCCGAGTATTCCGGTTTCCTCAATCAATAAAACTGACCACCATTATATAACTGCAATATTGTGGAAAGTGGCATTAAGCATCATAAACAACCTAAAGATCGTAATTAACAGTGTTAATGATGGAACTGTACTACTAGGCAAATGAATGAAGCAAGAACAGAGAAAGTAAAAGTCATTACTGGTATACCATGTTCCACATTATACAAACTGTCTATCTCAAATGATTGCAGACATGGTACTAATATTAATATGCGAGTACCATGACAGCTGTCTTCGCGAGCACCTGTGTCCATCCAATTTTGGGGGGTTTTTATGTTGTTGTTTTATTTGGGGGGTGGTTTGCTCATCTTTATAGTTTCCTTTGTTATGGTGTGCGTGTTTTTGTTTTGTTTGTCTTCGTTCTGTATTTTGTATGCCAGTGTCTCAGTTCATTCTTGATTGCCCCAAACGTTTATAGGAATCTCCGTTTCTTTAACTGTCTTGAGGATATATGAGCTTTTCCGATATATCTGGTCTCCTTCGGGACATGAAGAAATATTAGCTCTTGTTGCAACCTGGTATATATCTGGTTGTTTATGAGATTTTTTGTTGTTCATGAAATTGTTCTTTTTTGTTATTTATGATATTGTGTGAGTTTGATCTTGCGCTTGATAATCTTTTATTGCTGGAGTAATCTGGTATTCGGTTATCTAAAGAAACAAAGTTCACGTTAGTGGACTATTTAATAGGTACCACATCTACTTACCGCACTGGTAGAAGTACACTGACTTTTAATTGAGTTCATGGATGATATTAAGGTATTCATATCAAATGTAATAAGGGTCTGGGAGAGCTGTAAAATAGTAGATATAAAATTATGAAAAGAAAGCTTAAACAGCCATTGTCCATAATCCCACCAATATCAACAAGACGAACAAGCTCTTCATACCTTCAATCACACAAAAAGACCACGATATGTGACCTTGGAAGTCCAGATCTAGGTTTGGACGGCACAAAAATGTGCCAGGGTTAATACGAATAATGGGACCCCAACCCGACTCTATTGATAACTGGATTTACAACAGTAATGTATATATATATGTATACACAAATGATTAAAAAAAAAACAAAAACAAAAAACCTGCATATCGTATACATTTGTATCACACAAATTGTAAATGTAATTTTCTCTTCACGAAAGCAGACATTGTAAATATATTGGAGAGAACATGAGACTACATCATACTTTACACTATAAAGCAAATAAAAAAGAGATAATCTGTTTTGCTCATATTAAAAAGAATCATGATTATACCTAAGAATACATATATAAGATAGATGTACTAGATTTTATAAATTCAACACGACAGTTGTCTGATAAGATGCTTATTTTCTAATAGCACCCGAGTTCCCCTGGTTTTGTGGTGGGTCTGTGTTGTTTATCTTTTTATTTTTTTGTGTTCTGTTTTGTTTTGTTTTGTTTGTCTTCGTCTTGTGTCTTGTGTGCCTAATGTTTCCGATGTCTTTGAATTGTCAATTATTGATTGTCCCTTCGGTTTTCTCTAACGTTTATTTAAGCACCATTTTAAATATATTGGCATCACTTGAATTATTGATGTCTTGTGAAATGTGGCTCATTTAAATTCTGAGCCTTAACCATTTATTGTTGATGAGTTTGTGCTAATAAAGTATTTGTATTTGTATTTTAAATAAAGCGGTTATATAAATAAACAAATAAATTAAAAAAAATAAATAACTAAAAACGTAAAAATAAAAGAATAAATAAATAACTCACTGAAGTATTTATAGCAGCGAAGTCTATCCCATCAATTCCTGAGTTAGCGAAATCATTGAGAGCGCTCTCCATGGAGGGTGTAAGTACCTTGTAACTACTTATATCTACTGAACCACTGATACCATTTATCTCTGAGTCAATACTGCCTAAATACTGAAAGTATAATAATTATATTATGGTGGACTTATGTATTTAATGTTGCTATGGTTACAAACTGTGCTTTAACTTAAATGCGTGTCTACTGTTACTATGATTATATACTGTTATTTATCTTACATGTGTATCTACTCTTGCTAGGGTTACAAACTGTGATTTAGCTTACATGTCTACTGTTAGTATGGTTACAAACTGTGATTTAGCTTACATGTCTACTGTTACTATGGTTACAAACTGTGATTTAGCTTACATGTCTACTGTTACTATGGTTACAAACTGTGGTTTAGCTTACATGTCTACTGTTACTATGATTACAAACTGTGGTTTAGCTTACATGTCTACTGTTACTATGGTTACAAACTGTGGTTTATTTTACATGTGTGTCTACTCTTGGTAGGGTTACAAACTGTGATTTAGCTTACATGTGTATCTACTGTTACTATGGTTACAAACTGTGGTTTAGTTTACATGTGTGTCTACAGTTGCTAGGGTTACAAGCTTTTGTCTATTTCACATGGCCATGGTTACATACCTGTGAGTAGTTTAAGTAATTGTCTATTGGAATTATCTGTCCAAGCTGTAGAAGATCAAACGGGGCGTGGTTAGCACGACATCCCCTGTAATAAAAATATAAACATATTGACAAAGTCTATTTCATATTGTTTTTAAACAATTATTGGATGGTTCATTCTCCAGCATAAATTTTAATCAATAATCTACAGCAAGATTTTAGGAAGTACTTTAAACATAAGAGCCGCATGATGCTTAACGCCACTTTCAACAATATTTCAGTTCTATCGTGGCGGTCAGTTTCATTGTTGGAAGAAACCAAAGTACCAGGAGAAAACCACCGACCAGCCGCAAGTCACTGACAAATTTTATCACCTCATGAATAAGATTTGATTCGATTTTTGGTGTTTAACGCCACTTTCAACAATATTTCAGCTATATCATGGCGACCAGTTTTAGTGGTGGAGGAAGCCGGAGTACCCGGAGAGAACCACCGACCATGGGCAAGCAACTGGTAAACTTTATCACTTGCGGTTGCGAGTCGAGTACACCCTTTTTTGTAATTTACAAAGCGGGCACGAACCCACGCCGTATTGGTGATAGCCTTGTATGAGTTGTTAGATCCAGCGACCTAACTCATTGAGCCACCCGGGCCCCACCCTCATGAATAAGAGGAACATATAGTTCATTATACGTTTAAATAAAATCGATTTCTAACCATATTATTCATGTTGCATGCTCTTATAAGAAACATAATGTAATGATACGACATGTGAAACATAGGCAGTGTTCTAGATTGCAACCAATTTATCATTTAAGATTTAAATACACGATTAAAAGTTACTGATATCATTGGAATAGACCATACAAATAGAGTGTTATGATTTCTATAGTATAACGATGTACAATTGAATTGAGCGTGTTATACGTAAACATGGCGTCGCAAAATGAGATTGGACGTCGTTTGTGGTCTTTACTACAGGTTGAAGTTTCTTGCTATTTATCTTTACCGAACATCAACTCCTGATTTTAATTGTTTTATTCGACTTAGATGTAATTTATAATTTGTAAATGTATAATTGTACCAGTTGATTTTACATTAGTGGATGCATAGCCCGATACTATGATATCGCGGTTCTATGATACAGTGTATTCACGTGCTATTTCAAGCAATTTTCGGCACCTATTTTTTAGCTTAGCTACAACGGTACCATAGTAACCAGATATATATATGCATCAAATAGTGGTATTTCTGCTTGCTGTTTGCATATATGTTTGTCCCAGACTGCTCATGACGAGATGTACTCATGCAACATTATGTGATAAAGTTTGTCAGTGACTTGCCGAATAATCCGGTGTCCTCCACCAATAAAACTTACCGCCACAATATAGCTCAAATATGGTTGAAAGTGACAAAACCATAACCCTAACCCTATGTCCCATGTGTTCATGATAGTCCACAAATATTACAACATTTGTTATTTAATGTATTAGTTCAAATTCAACTTACACTAGTAGATTGTACACGCTGATATTTGCATTAGGGTCATTTAAGAGTAACGTCCCAAGGTGAAAGCTTGGAATAGCGTTATCATCTATGAACTGCAAAGAAATCAACAGTTGACACCATAAACAACACTCAAATGGTAAAGGTTAAGCATTAACTGTGATATCGATGTTTTATTCGGATAAACAATTACATACAGTGTTCCAATAGTTGCATATATAATTAAAATCGACAAAGTTATGATGAATTTCATGTTTTATGTTTATATTTGAGTCACCAACTGTTTGTGGTTGGAATTACAGGTAGAAATGTATACACATGAAGTATTTAATGTGGGCATAGCAGAAACGCCTGAGTAAATCTGACCCTGAGTAAATCTTACCCTGGGTAAATCTGACCCTGAGTAAATCTGACCTTGAGTAAATCGATTCCCTACCCATTTCTGTCGAATTTTCTATTTCCGAGTCATTTCCAAAACCAGAGTCCATTGTTTAAACCGGCCTAATTTGGCAGTCTCGAGGGTGATCGCTTTACTCAGATATTACTGTATTTAAATCCTTTTAAAACAAAAATTTAGATTATATTTCTATTGGTAAATTAAAAAAAAGGTAGATATGGTGTTTAACACCACATTACCAATATCTCAGTTTTATCCTGCTGGTCTTTTTTATTTGTGGAGGAAACCGCAGTACCCGGGGAGAACAACGACCTGTCGCATGTCACAGACAAACTTTATGCCATAATGTTGTACCGAGTACATCTCACCTGAGCGGGATTCAAACTCACAACGTTATTGGTGATAAACACTGATTGCTAATATGTAATTGTAAATCCAACTACCATACGATCAGGACCACGATAGTCCTTAAATAAAGTATAGACATATACATACATCACTAAATATTGACAGGTCTACAAATGACTGACATATCTTCTCTAGGTTGCCACCAATCATAAACGTTACTGTTGTTAACAACATCAATAGTGCACCAATGAGAAACATGATTGCTACAGCCCTGCAAAAACATAAAATATGATTAATAATTAAAACATGATAACTATTGGCCTGAAATCAACGGGACTCATTTAAATGAGTAAATATATATTTGTTTATCAAGTAAACAAGTAATCCTACCTTTAACTCTTAACGCATTGTTTTGGTCTACATTACAAAGTGTATAAATCTAATGATCATCATAGCACCGAATGCCATTTTTTTTCATAATTGGCATGCATAGATTGATATTCGGTACACCCCGGGAAAATACGCTTTAGTGTTTGCTTCAAATGAATGATGCACGATATAACCATGGTCATATAGCTTCCGGAATACCTGAATATCATCATTATTCTGCTTATTATAATACGTGAACATAGGACATTGTTTATAACCATAACCAAAGGAGCATCCTGCGTTATATTCGATACAATTGATGAATCGTTCACATACCTCTGCATATTGTCTCCTAAATATACAATTAACCACGTATTGTATGATATAACAACACAATTCAATACAATATGATAGTGTAGGCCTACAAGTAGAAGTGCATAGTTTCGTCAACAGAAATGATTCAATGCCCTACACTTATCATAAGGCACCCCCACAACTGGAAACTCATCTTCTGTTGTCCAATAAAATGGACAAATACTAATACTATATCATAAGCCACCTCTCTTCTTAACTAGAATATGCATCCTCCACAACAAGAAATATTTGTTGCTATGTTTGGTATAATGGTCCAATTGCTTACAATGTGATAATATATCCCTGCCTACTCGAACATGGCCTTTCTTCAGTCTGATAGAATGATCCGATTACTAAGAACATAACAGCGCATTCCTCTATACTAGAAAATCAGTTTTCGTTCGTCCAATATAAAAAGTCTTTTCCCACAACTAGAACGTAGAGCATTCATCTTAAGTCCGTCTGATATAATAGCCTTATCTCTTACAAGAAAACAAGGTATCCCATAACAACTAGAACATCTTCTTCATGTGGTACGATATAATGGCCCCTATTTTCTACAATATCATAAAGCATTCCTCTCTGCTAAAACAATCATTGTTTGATCCGTCCACTATACTAGCCAAATAACTGAGCCAACTACCCATATGCCAACTCCCCAACCTAACAACTAGAACATCGTCTTCTCTCCGGTGTAATGGCCCGAATACTTACAACATCATCAGGCATCCCCCACAGCTAGAACAGCATCCACGTTCTGTTGGTCTAACATCTGGCTTTCCACAGCAACACCCACAGAACATTCCTCCGATCATTAACAATGGAATCAAAGAGAATAAACCCATCAGTCCATATCCAAAATATTGTCTGGAAAAATTAAGTAGAGTGAGTGAATGAGTGGAAGATAAATCTTGTTGACGACAAATGAGCAATGTTTGGCTATATGATGGCGAGAACAAGTTACATTCAATGAAATGATGATGTCCATTGTGTAGTAAACAAACACGCTTAATTGGGTCTGCATAGTGCTAACTCAGTAAATCAACAGCCCGGGGTAGATATGTCGCTACACGCGTACACATTATCCTGATTCCGAGTCAACCGATGTCTTTGTTTTATTCTTTAAAGCTGTGTACTGGACGGGGAAACAGCGAAAAACAATTGTATAGTCTTCGTTGAAATATTTGTACATCTAAGGTTACATGAGGATCGTTATATAAATCAATTGTGCAAATAAATATATATATATTTAAATACAAAACAACAGTAATTAACATGAATATGCAATGTATGGATTTGTAAACAGGCGTTCAGAAAAACATAATATTATACCTGTATACGTCATAGTCCAAGGCTGCTTTGAAGAAATCTGCCATTTGGCTCTTTAATGTGCCTGTGTCTATTTGCTGAAAACAAGGATATTTTAAATATATTTGAATAAAATAACAATAAAGTGTAATACATTTAGTAATGTTCCAAACAACAGAGTATTCAATATAAGAGGAATGTAGAGTATTCTGGGTATCAATATATAAGGTACAAAAATACGAATGCAAAAAAAATCGAAGATTGGACACGACATATATATCTTTGTATAATCTGTTATAGCATTCAGATAAAATTTTGTCAGCCTGATATGATCTACCATAAAAGTGGAGTGGGAACTGTCAACTCTTCCGAAGCACCTGATTTCATTACCAGTTTGAGTGGGTTTCATGTTGCGCAATCTTTAGTTTTCTGTGTAGTGTTTTGTATATCACTGTTTGTCTGTCCTTCGATTTACGGCTTCTGATTACCCTTTGGTATCTTCAAACTTTTCTTAGCAGCTCTAGTAAATTGTGTCATGTTTTGTAACCACTATGTAGTAGAATAGGTATACTTACCCCATTTACTTGATTAACAAAATCATCTACCATGGTATTGAGTGTAGTTTTAAAACTATCCAGTGAACTCTGGATTGCTGAAAAATTTGAAGAATAATTATAGATGTGCCCGTATCCTTGTCCAATGTATCGATAACCCGTCTGTGTTGTAGATTGAAAGCGACTGACTACCCTGTGAGTCGACAAAGTTAAAGAAATTGTTCGTATATTCTTTAATCGTGGTGTTAAGTTAAATTGAATCAGTGTGTCTTAAAGAAATAAAGGTGGGAGGTACTTTTATTTACAGCTTAAGAGAACACTGTGTTATGGCTATGGCTAATATTGATACAATCTGAACCTTTATTATCGAATTTTACTTTAAGAAATGTCATATACTTTCTTATTCCTTATGAATTCCAAGAGGTTAATGAACTATATGCAATAACCACAATAATGGCTGTAAGTTTATATTTAGTGATGCTGAGATCAGTATTCTTAATATTTTGAAATTCTTGGAAAGAGAATCGAGTTTTGCAGCATTCATTGATAAAGCTTAGAGCGAATGCAGTGTATGTAAAGTGGTTTCTTTATACATGGATGAAGAATAGCATTAGCTTCGTTGTTTACTACTAGAAATATGTCTAGAAATTAGAAATATGAAAATAATTCATAGCATTAACAGACTTGGACAGTGAACTAGATAATGATGTATCAAAACTTTTCCCATGGATCAAACTGGAATACGTCCCAATATGGAATGGTGACGTCCCAAAGTGGACTAGGGCTGGATTTCTATTAAAAAAATACTTAAGCAGTACATGTATGTAAATAAATATAAAGATATATAATTGATGCATACTAGATTTCTATTAAAAAAATACTTAAGCAGTATGTAAATAAATATAAAGATATATAATTGATGCATACTAGATTTCTATTAAAAAAATACTAAAGCAGTATGTAAATAAATATAAAGATATATAATTGATATTATTATTTATTTATTTATTTACTGTGTAAATAGTTAATATTTATGTTATTTGTGTTTGTTTGCTATAGTGGTGTCCAACAAGTTTTATGTTTTTGTTTTGTTTTTCTTCGTCGTGTGTACCCTAAGTTGCCAGTTTCTCTGGATTATCCATTTCTGATTGTCCCTTCGATATTCTCTAACGTGTATTGATTCATACTTACATGATCTGGCTGAAGCTGTCGAGGAATCGATCGTACCTTCCATGTTATTAAGCTGAGATTGTGCCTACAAGATAAAACGTTACCTGTTTTGTTTTGACTGTTTGTTTCTTTAACTTTTTATTCATTTATTCATATTTTAAAAGTGATACCATAGATTATGTAGCTGTAGGGTGAAACACCACCTGTGTTCCCGACGGTTATTAGTTGGGTTCGTGTTGTTAAATCTTTAGTTTGTTGTGTAGTGTTGTGCAAATCATTGTTTGTCGCTTTATCATTTTTCTTCTATTTAATGTTTCTGGTTACAACACTGGTTTCTTAAAACTTTTCGTACATAGATGTATGTTAAGAAGAATTTGAAGATACCAAAGGGGTAAACAGAATTCATCCGTAATTCGAAGTAGCACAGACAATATAATGGCCAAAAGAAAAAAGACCACCAACTATCTACAAAACATACACACAAAACTACAGATCGAGTAACACGAACCCCACTAAAAACCGAGGTTTAACTCGGGTGCTCCGGAAGGGTACGCAGTTTCTGCTCCACTAGTAACTTGATTTGCTTGGTGTTAATATTAGATATATGAACTAGTGTGTTATTATTATTTGATACATCATTTAAGTGTAAAATAGAAATCTGAGTAGCAGTATAAGTCACAATCTATATACTATATAATATATCATCATACTCTTGTAGGAAACGATACTTTTAGTGTTAAAATAATGCTACCCACTTTTTCAGTTCACAATTTGACAATTAAAGAAAGTGAATGACTATAATATGGAGCAATAGTAACAAATATATAATTTATCGCCTTCAAAACTGAGAATTTCGCTAAGAACTCATTTTGTCTCATTCAAATGAGTGAGTAGGAGGGCTCGTGTCTTATTTACGTTATTTGTGTTTGTTTGCGTATAGTGGTGTCCACATATTGTGTTGTGCTTTTGTTTTGTTTTTATTCGTGTTGTGTACCCTATGTTGCCTGTTTCTCTGGATTGTCCATTCATAATTGCCCCTTCGGTATTCTCTAACGTTTATTGCAGTTCAACAATATCGATCCAATCTATGGCTGTGTTCTGATTTCAATTTCATTGTTATACATGATCGTTTGAAGGATATTCTAATGATATTCTAGATGTTCTAAGACAGGTTTTTTTAATTTTAAAATATCATAGAAATACGTACATTCGAGTTTCTAATTTAACAATTTGTGATGTGTGCCAAAATAACAATTAACAACATTGTTAGTGATATTTGTCTAAATGACAATTAACAATATTGTTAGTGATATTTTGTTCAAATGACAACTAACAATCTTGCTTGTGATATTTTGCTAAAATGACAAATAACATTATTGTTAGTGATATTTGATCAAATGCCTAACTAACAATATTGTGAGTGATATTTGGTCAGGAAACTAACTAACAATATAGTGAGTAATATTTACGCAGATGATTAACTAACCATACAATCAATAACAATAATGTCATTGCACAGAAGAGTACAGAACGCTATTGTTGAGTAGTACTAGTATATAGCTACTTGATACATACCGAGAGTGCTATTCCAGTAAGATTTTGGCCCACCACATTATCTATAGAGGTCTGTACACTTGTTAAATCTGGAAGCTGAATAAAGGTAAAATTAAAAATGATAATTAAATACATGTTGGTACCTTTGTAGGTAATTTGTTCACGTGACTGCTCTATCATGCTAAACCTTATACATCTGATGTCCAAATAGTTTTAAGTTGCATCGGTTGTGTAATGGATAACGTGTTCGCCCCAATTGTGGTAGTTCGTGGGTTCGAATACCCGGTCCGATCAAGCCAAGACCTATACAATTGGCATTTGTTGCTACTCGTCTAAGCTAGCATCATTAAGAAGTAATACCAAAGACTAATAAGAATCACTAATTAAGTGTTTGAGTAGAGCGACATGTCTACCCGAGGACAGTTGTTCCAGTGAACTAGCACTATAAAAATCCAACTAAACTCGTTGGTCAATTACAAAGCGGACATCCTATCGTATCATCCAAATGTAACTTGTTCTCGCTATGATGTAGCTAAACAATTTCTCAGTTGGTGTTAAGCGATACTAATCCATCACTCACTTGGAATAATTTAATTATGAATGTTTTCAACGCATATGCAAAGAATGACAATGGCAGTTTACGCAAACTTTTTTAGATTTTAAAATATATAAGATGAAACCGTGTTATATTTTAACGTTTTGATATAACTTTGTAATAGAAGTGTGTAGGCTGATGTACTTAAATACTTACTGTGCTGAAATCAGCCGATACTGTCATGGATGTCGTATCAAAACTGTCACATGCTGTTGTAGGTGTACAATCTGCGGAGCATCCAGACTTCGTTGTACTGATATCAGAAGCCAGAGTTCCCATATCATTTGTTAAAGTTGTTCCAGCAGACTGCAGGGCTGTAATATCTAATATAGACTGATCCAATGCCGTTTTAATGGCTTGTAAAGCTGAAATGTATTTTATAAATGTTAGAGAAAACCGAAAGGGAAATCGTGAATGGACAATCCAGATACACTGGCAACATTGTGCACACAAGACACAGGATGAAGACAAACATAACAAACAACACAACACAACACAAAAAACTAATATGATGGGCAAGACGAACCCCACCAAAAAACGAGGGAGAATGCAGATGCTCGCGAAGGGTAGGCAGTTCCTGCCTGTTATGAGACTCATATAGTCAAGACGTATTGGAGACCACAATACACAAACAGAACTAGTCGAATCAAACTGATATTATACGTTATCAGTCTTGAGATGTTATATATCCCGTTTTAAAGGGCAGTGGTTTTGTTACACGGTGAAGTGTCGCACAGGAGTTATTTTAAGATTGTGTTGGATGTTCTACTTACAAGTATCTAGTTCTGTGACAGCTGTAATAACCGGAGTTATATTTAGATTTGCCAACACAGCATCAGCCATTACCTTACCAATTCCTGATAAAAAAAAGAAATATTATAGAAATATTTACTTTGAGAATTTGATAATGCATAAAAATATGTCAAGAAAACATTATTGCAAGTATATTTAGTAATTATATTATTAGTAGTGTTTATAACGATCTGTACATGATATTTGAGAGTTAGGTGTCCAACATCATGATTATGTGCCTAAAAATACCCCATTTACTTCAGAAAGCAAACTGGATCGTGATAGATTTATTGCATCCACATTAAATTGCTTATTCAGTACAGTATATCTATAAGTGAACATTTAGAAAGTTGAAATGTAAACATTTTGTGGCATGATATCTTGACTTTTTTTCCAGTTGGTATTTTATGTCAATTTATTAAAAACCGGTTACCAATCATATGTTGGTTTATCTCCATTAGTTTGGCATATGTTTCCTTCTACTGTAATTCACTGTTTTGTGTTTGCTTGTTTTTTCTCTCACCTGAATATGTAATATACAAATGATTGCGACTTAAACTAATGTAATTAAAGAAAGAATTGTTCTACTATAATATAATATTTACTTTTCTATTTTTGTCTGACGTCAAATATGCTATATATTTTAACAAAAATAAAATCGGAAAAATCAACATTTGTGTTTTAATCACCAGAAAACAAAAGCCATGCAGATAAAAAGTACTATCAGATAAACAAATAAAATTCAAAGAATTCTGCGTGTCTTGAAATAAATTTCATAAAAATCTGCCCCAAGATAGCTTTAAAATATTTTTTTTAAATGTGGTTTTATATGAAATATATAGTTAAAAATCGAAGGTGACAAATACTTATGTCCATGGACTGTATATATATTTATCTACTTTAACCTTCCAATCTTGCTTGTTTGTTTGTTTGGTTTGTATTTGTTTTTGTTTTTCAAGTTTGTTTTAAATTAATTGAGTATGTTTTAATGACTATTTGCAATTTATCATGTGTTTTTTAGGAAACGGATTAATATAAGCGTTACGCTTGTTTCTGAATCCTATGTTATATTGTATTGTGAAAAAAAATGTAATATATAATTCATCAATAAAATATGTTTAAATCAAGTTCAATGTGTCATATTGCTTCAGTAAAGTATTGTTAAACATTTGTTTTAGTCCTACATACCATTGATATCTGCTGTGACAGCATCACTGACAATACTGTACATATCTGTGGCAACATAGCTGAATTGCTGAAAAAGAGTTGAAATAATATGAAGTAACATGAAGGTATTCTTTTCCTTTGATCTTTTTATGGTTTATATACCAGAATGTAAGTAACAGCTAAGGAACTATGACATAATACACCCAGAGTAGAGATATAGCACACTTTATATCTGGACTGTAATTTTATTATTTTCAGAGTGCCGTGTTTTTATCAATGAGCGAGATGTGATATAGCATTGCTGAATGCTACAAATCATTTATACCAAGAATTTCCGAGTTAAACGGTTAAACAATATTGAGCTTCGTGCTCGTTTGCTTGACTCTTTAACTCGGAATCCGTGGTATGAATATTACTTGTTCTGTATGCATTACATAAACATTGAAACATGACTGAATGTATAATGTTAATATCGAAAATTGTATATGCTTCGTATATCGTATGTAACTAATAACTTCTGTTGTTTCTTCATGGAATCATAAATATATATATGGATCTATCTACACCATAACGAAATACAAGCAACAGAAACATTGAGTTAAATATTGATAGATAAATGGAGACCATCATGGAATACAAAGCCCAAAAACTATCTTTCAAATCAAGATAAAAATACCACACTGTCGTACAGTCCCAAAATCTAATAGAAAATTCACAGACAAACGTAAGATGGACACTCCTAACAAAAAATGCATGGCCACTCACTTTCCTGACTTGATACACGCACTTCAATAAATAGTGGCGGTGTAAAGCTAGTTTTACGGGCCCAAGTCCATCCTTACTATAGATAGACAAATCTAGACCACAACCACTCGAAACTATGAGTTAGATATTGCTAGATAGCTTGAAGTCATCATGGAATACAGCCACCAGAAACAATGAGTTACATATTGCTAGATAGCTTGAAGTCATCATGGAATACAGCCACCATAAACATTGAGTTACATATTGCTAGATAGCTTGAAGTCATCATGGAATACAGCCACCAGAAACAATGAGTTACATATTGCTAGATAGCTTGAAGTCATCATGGAATACAGTCACCATAAACATTGAGTTAGATATTGCTAGATAGCTTGAAGTCATCATGGAATACAGCCACCATAAACATTGAGTTACATATTGCTAGATAGCTTGAAGTCATCATGGAATACAGCCACCAGAAACAATGAGTTACATATTGCTAGATAGCTTGAAGTCATCATGGAATACAGCCACCATAAACATTGAGTTACATATTGCTAGATAGCTTGAAGTCATCATGGAATACAGCCACCATAAACATTGAGTTAGATATTGCTAGATAGCTTGAAGTTATCATGGAATACAGCCACCATAAACATTGAGCTAAATATCGATTGGGAAATACAAAATAACATGGACGCTTACTATAGAAATCGATATGAGCGACTAAATAAAAAAAAATCAAAATGACTCTAATACGAAGTTGATTACAATATAAACTTTATCTAAATACAACAATTTTTTGAATATGTGTCAATATGTGTTTAGGTACTATTATTACAAGTTACCTACCATAACTGTATTGTTGACGTACGAGTTTACATCATCTAGATTGTCTGCTATAGATCCGTCTGCATACTTTATAGCTACTGTAAATCTGTCATTAGTTATATATACACAGGCTGCTGATGCTCTGAAATCAGAAGTACAGTAATACAACAGTATCTTCTACATATTCTTTTGTAAATATAGATATATCATATAGTGATAAAAAAAAAGAAAACAAAGTGTATCACAATTTCACTTATCTAGATGATATTAATTATTCTTACATACGCAATGTTGAAACGAAACGTGCTGATTACGAAGTTTAACAATGTTGTTAATATTATTTTGATTTCCAATCGAAGGCAAAACATGGTGGCTATATCGGATTTTAAATAACTTTTTTTTTTTACATATTTACAATATGTTCCAGTATTACACGATGTGTTATGATAGTGATTGAATTTTCAAAATTTATGAAATCGCAAAAGATCCATCCTATGATTATTGGATTCAATTGACATGATTTCGAAGATATTAAATTTTCACATAGATATTATACCATAGAACAGTGATCATCTTGGATTCCTACACATGGTAGCTCACAACTGGTAAATGCCCATTTAATGATTACTCAAGTGATTAATATATGCTAAGACAACATTATTCTTTCAAATCTTCTGACTTTGAGCATGCGTGATGAAGGCTATTACAGAAACGCGTTAAATAAATGAGACAACTATGGAGGTCGATCATGATAGTCGTCTTGTATTTCTTGCATTCCCAAAATGCGACAATTAGTAAAAAGAATGCATTCTACAGTTTTGTCAATTAGCTGTGTAATTTAGACATTGGTTCGATACTACTATGGTCGTATATCACGAATAAGTAATGTCGTACGGTAAATCTCAATGTGCTCGTATGCATCTTTCCAATATAAACTCTTTTACTGGCTTGGTGCATTCAGATAGTATTAGGTCATGGCGAATTGTGGGGTCCATTTACCCCCAATAAGTTTCACCGAAGATAGTGATCATGTCGGCGACCAACACGGACATGTCATGTTTTTAAGACTGTAACATTCTATAACGCAGAGATTTTTAGATGAATAGACCCTTTGCACAATGTAATATTTTCGTTATTAAATCCCTATACAAAGCCAGATAAAAGAACAGTTGTTATTTTTGATCCGGGTTGATACTGAATTTACTTCTAATTTACTTAACAGTTTAGTAGGTATACGTTTTTTTTATACTGATATCGTACATGTCGGTTAGAATGAGAGATGTTTAACATTTTTTATTAATAATATCTCAGATAAAGTACAACATTTTTCTTGTATTATAGAGTGTTGAGTACGGCAGCTAGATTTTACACGTGCGTTCTTTAACACATATGATTCCCCATATACAAATAATTCAACTGGGTTTTATATTCGTCTACATCACATACAGTACTTTATTTGGCAATAAACTGTAGAATACCACCTTATCTAACTACAATACATATTACTCTGGGTAACAATATGTCAATATCTAAGAGTTTGTAATTGGGTCATTCTCCACAACTGGAGACAAACAAAGACAAATTATCTTGTATCCAACAACACAATTGATATACAACTGCTTTGCAATGTCCTTGTAATATATTTTCATTTTCTATTTTCTATTTTTTGTTAACGAGTCTTGATCATAACCAAATAGTACAATGGTTTATAACTAGATCTTACTATGTATTTTACGTCCGTTATACTGACTGCATGCGACATACTGACGCTTGTTTTATAAAGATTGAAGAGAAACGACGTCTATTTACTTACGTCATACATATTGCCATGAGAAAAAGTGCTTGGGCAAATCCCATTCTCTTACAGTCTTCATTCTCATCGTAAGTCTGAAGTAATAAAAAGTTGTATTATAGAAAGTTTCACTAACATATTAACATGAATATTTGATTTTTTTTTAATTTATTTATTTATGTACTTTGGATTAAGACGAGGTAAAAATATCTTTAAGATAAAATATTAGCAATACAACGTCCGTTAAAAATCTTAAATCTTGTATTTACATATAATGTCACAAAAGACTATGTTGTAAAATGGTATTATATTTTAGCAACGATGTTATGAAAAGAATGTTTAAACAGTGATGGTCAACAATCCCACCAACATTAACAAAGCGAACAACCACCTGTCACCTTAAATCATTGAACCCAAAACAACGACCTATGGCGTTGGAAATCTCTATGCTGACTTGGGACACAACATTAAATAACAACATGGACAGTACAATAGCAGGGTCAGTGAATGTTCGTTATTTACTGAGTATTACCCGATACAATATATTGGTTAAACATGTTTGTTTGTTTGTTTGTTGGTGTTTAATGCCACTTTCAACAATAGTTCAGCTATATCGTGGCGGTCAGTTTTATTTGTGGAGGAAACCGGAGGACCCGGAGAAAACCACCGACCTGTCGCAACTACTATACGATCACGACCACGACGGCTCCCTGTTAGTTAAGGTGTGGGTAGGTGAGTGATTGTTGTTTAACGCCAACTTTTCAGCTATATCATGGCGAGAGCAAGTTTATTTTCAATGATATGATGATGACGTCCGATTTGTACTAGACTAACACGCTTAGATTGATTTTTTCATAGTGTTAGCTCACTGAAAAAACAGTCCGCAGATAGACATCTCGGACACATTATCCTGATTTCGAGCCAACCAGTCTTTGCTCTTTCTCCTTAATGCTGCTTTCTTAAGTGAGAAGCAACAAATACCAATTTTATCTTTGGATTGACCCCAGTGGGAATCGTATCCACGATCTACCACACTCGAGGCGAGCCTGCTAACCATTACATCACCGATGAGGTTGTGGTGGTTAAAGACCATTATTAAAAGGACAAAAATATAATAACTGATTTGATATTAATTAGTAATTAATATTTTTATGTGTATCTTTGTAAAAAAAATGGGTTGTCAGGACATACTGTTACAGAATCAAATAAGTTAAAGCAAACTTGTATAACAGACATAAAACACACGACGAACACTGATTGACGCCAAATGTCTGTATTGTCCCTTAAATTGCCACTGTATTATGAAATAGACCAATAATTAAGATTAATGCTCTATATTTGCGTTTATTAGAAGTTATAATAATATTTATACTTAAATACCTTATTTTTCGTTGGCTACAAACCAATCATGTTCACAGATAAGCTTGAAAATATTTAAAATCAATAATATGACCCATGGTGTTTTGGTTTAGCTTGGTCATTTAATCTTTAAAACAATTAATACGTGGATTCGATGTTGTACCTTCAGGAATATACATTCCTTAATAGAACGTTGTGTACGTTAAAAATAAATATTGCTAGACCGCATCACTTCAGTAAACGTGTTAAACCCCGCCACTTTTTATTGAAGTGTCTCTACAAAGCCCGGAGAGTGAGCAGTCATGTATTTGTGTGTTTGGGGTATCGAATTTGCATCTTTCTATACGATTTTACTATTGGAATTTGGAAATGTTCCGACAGTATGGTATTTTGTGCTTTTCATTTGATATAATCTCAGATTGTCTACCGAGCTATGCGTTTTACACATATATAATGTGTACTTTTAGGCCATCTTTATTGTTTGGTACATCATACTCTAAATCTATAGGTTCGTCGTTTTAGTTTCACCCTAAATTATCATCGTGGTTGTCAAGGATATATTGGTCTCATAAGCAAGTGATATGCTGTAAGAATAGTTTGAAAATACTAAAGGGGTCCGTAAATAGAAGATGGACAGACAACACAATGGCCAATAGAAAAAGAACAAACAACGATCTACAAAACATACATATAAAATCATCGGATATAATTCCTTTACCTATGTGTCCCAATGCGCATGAAGGATTTCGTTTACCTATTTTTATCCACGACCAAGGAATACAATTTATTGTTCGTACGTTTGTTAACGTAGGATGCCTATCAGTTGCCTATTTGTCCTAGTAAACGTAGGATGCCTATCAGTTGCCTATTTGTCCCAGTACCAACGGATGTCTATTGTAATTTTGCTTATTTTTTTTTACCTGAGGTGTCACTTCATTAACATATACATATGTGTCCACTAAACAAGGGATAGACTGTAATTTTACTCGTTTGCACTACCGTACCGTACATTTCATTTTTCTGCTTGTGCCACAAACAATTGTTATTCTCTAATTTACTTATGTATATTACCGTAGATGGCATTTCTTTTACCTATTTATCCACCAGGCAATGAATAAACTGTAATCTTACTTATTTGTGTTACGATGAGGGATTTATTTCATTTACCTATTTGTCCCACAAACAAGGCAGAGACTTTGTTTTCACTTATTTGTAACACTTGCCAGAGATCTGTCAAATGTGAATTGATTCAGAGTGGTACTAGCTTAATTTCTGTCAGTTTGTATAAACTGGTACCTGTTTGGTACCGTCCTGTTCGTGATCGTATGGTAGTGGATTTACAACTACCTGTGCGAACAATGCCTATTACCCTTAAAGTTGTGTTCGAACCTAGCTCAGGCAAAGTGTACTCGAAACAACATTATGCGATCAAGTTTATGTGTCAGCGACAGGTCGATGGTTTTCTCCAGGTACAGCGGTTTCCTCCACCTCTAAAACTGACTGCCACGATATAACTGAAATATACTAGTAGTTGAAAGTGGCGTTAAACACAATAACCCCCTAACCTTGGTACCTGTTGGAGATCCGTTACTCTATAGATCAGAATGCATTTAATGTATTCGAGGTCTGCAAATATGACACAACTTCATGTGTTTAAAACTAGTTGGATAAGAGAATAATGTTTACCTGTTTGAGATCTGTTACACTATAGACATGAAGGAATTGCATGGGTTTGAGATTCGTCGGATATTGATAATAAGAGAATAAATTTTACCTGTTTGAGATCTCCACCACAGTTACCACAGCATCGACAACAACAAAAACAGCATCCACACAACGGGAAGAAAATAACGAATAATAAACCTATCACAAAACATATTGCAAAACCCAAAGCTACATCGATCAACTGAAATAAAACAGAAAACATAGTGTTAATAAAAATGAGGATGTATAATCTTATAATCTTATAATCTTATACATTTATAACTTAGGCTTTGTTGCTCATCTATAGATAATCATCGGTTCAATGGGTTTCGCATTTCCCCATTCTACTGTATTAATACATTTTAAGGAACCATCACATCCAACTGTCCTTTTAACCCATTCAATGGTTTTATAGAAGGAGACTTTTAACCGATTCAATGGTTTTATAGAAGGAGACTTTTAACCGATTCAATGGTTTTATAGAAGGAGACTTTTAACCGATTCAATGGTCTTATAGAAGGAGGCTTTTAACCGATTCAATGGTCTTATAGGAGAGAAGGAGACTTTTAACCGATTCAATGGTCTTATAGAAGAGAAGGAGGCTTTTAACCGATTCAATGGTTTTATAGAAGGAGACTTTTAACCGATTCAATGGTCTTATAGAAGAGAAGGAGACATTTAACCGATTCAATGGTCTTATAGAAGAGAAGGAGGCTTTTAACCGATTCAATGGTTTTATAGAAGGAGACTTTTAACCCATTCAATGGTTTTATAGAAGGAGACTTTTAACCCATTCAATGGTTTTATAGAAGGAGATTTTTAACCGATTCAATGGCCTTATAGAAGGAGATTTTTAACCGATTCAATGGTTTTATAGAAGGAGACCTTTAACCGATTCAGTGGTTTTATAGAAGGATGCTTTTAACCGATTCAATGGTTTTACAGAAGGAGACTTTTAACTGATTCAATGGTTTCATAGAGGGAGACTTTTAACCGATTCAATGGTTTTATGGAAGGAAACTTTTAACCATTTCAATTGTTTTATAGAAGGAGGCTTTCATATGGTTAGTTGGTTTTATAGAAGATGACTTTTCAACATTTTTCCATACTTTGATTGCCCCTTCGGTATTCTCTAACGTTTATATAAGTGTGCTTCGAGTGATTTTCGATCTTCACCGACACAGACCATGCAAATTTGCACAAAATTTTCATATGAGTGACATCTGATTCATGGTTTGAAAAACTTGTTTTTGTCACGTATACATCTGGTATACGACATCCTTCACGTTAATCAATCAATATAAAAGATGTATTATGTGGTTACTAATTCATCTAATACTTACTTCCTGGTAACGTGTACTTATGTCGAAGTTTCCATTCATCACATCTTTAACTAGGCCTAAAATGGAAAATGGATATGATCAAAAAAAATACATTTTTATAGTTCGACTAATCAAACAGAAAACAGTTTTTAGTCCCATGTGTTTGTAAAGAAAATATTCTCTATCAGTAAAGTTGACGATTATAAACCACTGGACATTTTTCATCGCTTCTAGAGATGATTACAAATAAAACGCTAGACATCGTATGTCTTTTGTCTCATATTACTGTTGGAACTTCTGTTCAAACAATATACCCGTGGAAAAGATAACGGATGCCATTATTGGTCTAAATATGATAAGTCGCAGACTCCTTACATTTTCACCATTGCACTTCTTATCATATAACCTTGAAAAGGATATAAAGTCAATGTCAAGGCCATATCCCTAAAAGTTGCTTTAATATCCCGATCTGTTCGAGACATACAAAAATCCAATCATTAGTAATGTTTGGGACCTAAAATATACGGCAGTTTTGTCTTGACTGGATAAGTTTGGCCACTCTGCAACTCTATAAGGAGCAAAGTGCCCTTTGATAAATGGATGGATACCGTAATTGGTTATAACTCAGTAGAGCCAAGTCGTATATCGAGGACATGTGGTTCACTGTTTGTATAAGTCATATTACAGAATTAAAGCAAATAGTAGTCATCAAAGGCTATGAAAAACTTTAGGACTAATTCAGCGGTATAATTCTCTTCGAAAAAATGACATTCTGTTAAAAAACGTAAACCTTGGATTTTCACATGTAAACTTGAGCTACATTTGACCTACAGAATGTTGTTAACTTATTTATATTAAGTCAATCTTGGCTTTGACCATGGTACCATGCATTTTGCTAGAGTTATACTCATTGAACATATTACAAATAACAAAACATTTTGCTTCCGGTTGATATCTTTTGTTTATTTTTACATAAATTGTTTATACATATAATATGATTATTTACTATAACACAAAGATCAAGTTCTTCTTTATCATATCATCTTGTACTTGTATGGAGTTCTGTCCCCTGATATAGTTTTAATATTCCAAAATATTTCATTTACAAATATTATAATGTCGCCAGTTAATTTGATTTATATTATCGGCATAAATCTAATGTGGATGTATTACTTATTATAAAATTATACATGCCAAGATTATTTTGGACCTTGCTGGGCTTGATTTACCGATCTATTGTGTTCTGTCATTGAAAATGATATAAATATCACAATACTCCCAATTGTTGATGCTATCATGGGATAAATAAACGTTAGAGAATACCGATGCGTGTGTAACTTACATTATTCCTATATATATATATGATCTGATTACTTATAATAATTATAACAAGATACCAACTTCCTGTGTCAACTGTGTCGGAATGAGCATTGCTGTAAATTGTAAACCAATTCGAGTTCAACTGCATCTAAGAATCTTGTCGAGCAAGAGTATAATGGCTTTTACCGAAATTTGACACAATTATGTATTCTTAGGGAACGACCATTTAACTTGAAAGGGGGGGGGGGTTATGGTTTTTTCCTAAAAAAAATATTCTGAATCTCAATGTTGCTGAAAAAAATATTCTGATTTTGGTGGAGGAAAAAAATAATCTGATTCAGAGTTTTTGTCATATAACCTAATGTTAAATTCTG
>MJUT01003477.1:600987-611678 GCA_002080005.1 Gigantidas platifrons
CCCCCCCCCCCCCCTGCAAATTAAATGGTAGGTCCCTTAGCATGAAATATAAGAACTGATATCCGATTTACTGGTTTAGTCCCGCCACATATTTGTGCATGGCCCAAACCAGGACATGTATTTCCTACGCCATATGATATGGCCTTTTTATGTTCAATGAATTGAAGTGATAGGTAAATGTTCGTAGGTTGATATTAGAGGAATTGCAAACAATCGCTCTTTAAACCTTTTTTTCGGATTAAGCCTTGCTTTTAAACACGTTCGCATATCTACATCATATATACCCTCAAACATGTCCGAATATTTAACCACGATCAAATATCTACAATATACACACACCCCAAACACAATATATCTACAATATTTATACGAATACCTACAATATTGCAAAAAAAAATGTACAAGGATTTATATAAATCCTTGAATATTATGACCTCAAACACGATCATATTTCTATACTACAATGTACTTAAATATTTGTACCTTCATGTAGGATAAAATGTGATTAAATGTTAAAAATATGATGTGATTATGAAAATAAACAGTGGTGATAAATAATTCGACCAATATCACCTCTCACTTCAAATCATCGAGCACAACAAAATACCACGTGTTATGCCATTGGAAACCCAGATGATGGCGTGGGACAAGCTTTTATTTGTAGAAAGTTATGAAGCTGAATATTACATGAAGAACTACGTGGATCATTATGGGTTCTTGTGGAATAATAAATATTGTAACATGAGTACATTCTTTTATTTTGAGGTTTTTATGGTTTATATACTAGAATGTAAGCAACAGCTAAGAACTACGAAATAATACATGCAGATACGAGATATTGCACAATTTAAAACTGTTGCTGTAGTTTTATTACTCTCGGAGATTCGTGCGATAATAAAAGACCTAGGTGTGATACTGCATGGCTTCATGTTACAAATCATAAAATGTATATCATAGTTTTCCGAGTTAAGCGATTGTTCAACCGTTTAACTCGAAACACCGTGGCATAAATAATATATAAACGCGTTAAAAGTGTAAATATTTGATGTGTTTTAACAAAGTCTAATAAAACTAAATGAATCGACAATTGACCTTGACATTACGGCTGTTGACCTTCACATTGGCTATGATATGTCTTGTGATTGGTCCATATATTGGTTGAGGTAAGGGTGACACTGGCATTTTTTATTACATTAGACCACTTCCTCTTTTAGGTTATTTGTGTTTGTATATGCATAGTGGTGTCCAGCACATATTGTGTTGTGTTTTTGTTCTGTTTATCTTCGTCTTATGGACCATGTGTTGTCACTTTCTCTGGATTGTCCATTTTTGATTACCCTTCGGTATTCTTTATCGTATATTAGATGCAAAAAGACACGTCTACTTTGGTTGGGTTTGACAGTAATGCCTTTTAGCGTTCCCTAGATGCACCCTTTGAAAGTTGACATGTTTCATTTCCCGATGATATCTGGATTTAATCATTTTCATCAATGTTATGAAATTATAAATGACTGAATATAATAATTTTGTAGCATTGATATTTGTGGTTCATATATTTCATTCACTCGTGTAGCAAAACCAGATCGGTGGTACAATGGTCAGTGTGCTCCCCTCTACTGCGGTAGATCGTGAAATCGTGGGTTCGAGCACCGGTCGGGTCAAACCAAAGACTAAAAAATTTGTATTTGCTGTTTGTCCGCACGGCATGAAGCGAGAGAGAGAGAGAGAGAGAGAGAGAGAGAGAGAGCTAGCTGACTGGGTATCTTAGAGTTAGCATAATGTGTCTGTGAAACGACATGTCTATCCGTAAACTGTTGTTTAGAACTATAAAAACCAAACTAAGCGTGTTTGTCTAGTATAAAGCGGATATCATTAACATCTCATCTAATGTAGTTTGTTCTCACCATGATATAGCTGAAAACTGAAAACTATAGCTGATATAGCGTTAAACAACAATCACCCAGTCACTCACATGTATAATTACTTTTAATACATCACAGATACTTCTTGTATTTCCTGCATTAGGAGCTTAAATTCATGAAACATTTGTCTGTACTACGGGTTTTTTTTAATCCCTTTTGTTGTAAAATTGAAAGGTAAAATAATATGGGTACGTCATTTATTGCACCTGTATCGACTTTTTAGCTCTCTATTTCGCGTCCATCGCCCCTCTTTGACATTTCTCAGATTGATCTTCTCCTTTAAGAACAAAACTTTGTAGGAATTGTATTTGGGATTGTCATAAAAATTTCATATTTTCGTACGGTCGGACAAAAGAAGTATTGCTGTAATAGGCAATTGTATTTTTTGAAAGAATTTCTATATAGTTTATGATCAAAGAGTTATGATTTATACAAAGTACACTATTACATGTTATTCCTTATAAAATTATTGAGTTCGCTTGCTTACCAAAAGGAAATGGTTTTGACTGGACCGTGTTAACAAAACTCCTGACAGTATCAAACAATATTGCCAACTTCCCTGCATCATAATCATTCACGGTTTTGTAGGCAATTCCTGCTGGTGGATTAGCCCATGATATAGTTCCGTTTCCATATGCCACATTTCCATAAGAATCTGTTATAATAGTTCCAGACACAACAGGCGAGAAAATAAAAATCCCACATAAAAATATTCCAAAAGTCAAAACTTTCATTTTGATATTTAACTTTCAAGCCATTTTCCCCCTTAAAAATAAACCTTGCTATGTATAATCGTGAATATATGTTTGTCACAATTTAATAAATGGATATAAGACGGATTACATCAAACAATTAATATTTTCATTAGTATTTAAAGACGATTAAGTACAAATAGGGTTTATAAGTTCGTTTTAAAATTATTAATTGTTTAATGTTTACAAGTGGGTCAATACTCGTGACCTAATACCTTATACGCATGCTTTTATTTTATTTCTATAGAATGATAATATTGTACGTGTATCATGCATAATTATAATATACAACTGTACTTTTTAAGGATGCAGAATGAATTTTATTGTGTGTACATCAAAGGCACTGTCCATTTAACTTTTAGTCTGTGTGGGGGTGTTTTACCCGAGTCGTGATTTTTTTTCCTCACGAAACAAAAATAAGATTCTTAACATTGAAAATCGGTTTTTTTTTCTCTCGAATTTTACCACATTTCTCATGACAACTGAAGGGTCAGATTATCATCCTTATTATTTATTTATCTTTTTTTATTATTATTATTACTATTTTTTATTTATTCTTTTTTATTACAAATATTTTATTTTTATCACATTTTTTTTCTAGAAATTTGTAAATAGATAACACTCCCTCTTTACAAGTTGCATTGAATAAAATTTTGTCTTTCTATTGTATACATATCACGATGTTGCGTATACTTATACAGTGGGAAATAATAATGAGCGAGAAAATAGACAAAAACACTGCAGATCTACTTTTAGGAGCGCTGTTAAGTAAATGTGCTGTGAAAATTTAGACACGATAATTTTAATCCCGTGGTTAATGCTATTAACTATTTGTATGTATGTTTAACGTATAAATGTTACAAATAACTGACAATCATACGATATATCTTCCTCACTGAACCCGTTAAGTATTCTGTTTTTAGGAAAGAAAGTTTAAACACTGTTTGCCAACAATTAAATTCCAACAAAGGGAATATCTCACATCATTGAACACAAAGAGAGAGAACATGATTTACACCCGAGGTCTATTGTTAAACCATATGCTTTCTATCTCTGAAACTGCCTTTCTATGAATTACTTTATTGTTATAAGAACAATAGCCTGTGTTCACAGGGTGTGACGACAGGGGTTTCTGGGGTTACCTCATATTACAGAAATGTATACCGATGATAATGAACGTCCTGGTCTGGGGCGTGCACAACAATTTGATGAAATTAAGCCAGTTTAATGTGAGTCTATCCTTCCACTCTTAATAATTGAATCCCCAACGGCAAAAACAGATATAAAAACACAATAGAAACATCATGAGATTGAGTTTTAATTTTCTCATTAAAAGTGGAATTTATATGTTTCGATTGTAATTTTTTCTGCATTTGGCAACATGTATTTGTTAACTTCCATCTTACCTGGTGTGCCTGTTTGCATCATCCATCGGTTCCCCTCGCAGCTCAGAAACAATGGAGCAGTTTTTTTTTCAAAAATATATTGAAACTTGTCTATTATATTGATTGCAAAAGCTTGATTGGCTGGTTGGCTGCTCTGAACAGGAAACAAGATAGTCCAATGAAATACCATCCATGTTGATACTATTTGATTTCGATGATCGAACATGTCGATCTGTTTTCTTCTTTATATGGTGCCGTCTGTAATACAGTTACCCGAATATAACCCAAATAGCAATTTAGAAAAATACTTTGCTGCCTATTAAGCATAAATGATTTAGTTGAGGTGTGTCTGATATCACATTCATTTATTATTTTAGCATAAGACTTGTGGTTCATCATTAGGTACATGTACAGATGGAACTTATTTTATTTTTAGTATTCTAATAATAAGCACCGTCAACTGATGCCATTTGTATTAAACAATGAATACTTTTTAATTCATTCCTATTGTCTTTTATGCCAATTGTCAACATGGTATAAAGTAAGGTTTTCTCCAGGTACTCCTGGTTCCCTCCATCAATAACACTGACAGCCACGATAAACTGAAATATTTTTTTGAAAGTGGCGTTGAAACCATAAGCCCTCCCCCTCAACACGGTAAACTGTAGCGTTCCAAGTACATTGACATGCTGATCATCAATGTCATCCATGTTTATTCCCCTTGTGGACCATGATTGGTGAGAAATTTATTTTATCTCTTATAGCGAGTGACAACCATATAAATGTATTTACTGGATCCTGAAAGGATGCTGTGCGGTATTATGAAAATTCAAACAGAAGATCCCGAAATTTTGAATAGACTTATATGGAATAAACACATGTATTTATTGCGATATATGAAGCCCATATGTTAGGCATCTGTCAATCAAAATAAATTGTCTTGAACTACTACGGTTAAGGAACACTGTTACTGGATAGTGTATACACTGTGGTGGTCTACTGGTAAATATCTTCAGATCTTCAGAAACAAACTGATAATAATTTTCTGTAAAGTGTTTCATCTAAAAAAATATATATATAATTTAAGGACATATAAGAAAACGGATACATGTACATTTAAAGAAATAATATAAATATAAGCATATCACTATACATAGAGAATAAGATAATTAGCGGGTGAGTTGGGGTATTGTTGTTTAACGCCAAGAGAATAATGTTCGGCTTGACATTTGATGAGTTGATGAGGATCCCTATACCAACGCATTTAGCTGAATTCACATAGTGCCAGCTCATGGAAACTGCAATGTACAGACAGGTATGCCGCTCCACTCCAGCTCATTATATCCATACTACGATTATGATAATATGGTTTAAACTTGTGATTGTCAATGACATTACGATCGTTTCAATTAGTCTTAACTATTTAAAAAAAAAAGAAAAAAAAAAGAAGAGTTTGTCATGTTGGGAAATGGTGACCACGATTCGTCTAAGTTTAACTTGAAGACTTATAAGAGTGGTCTTTATATGCATGATATGTCAAGTAGCGTAGTAAACAAAACGATTGCTGTGCATAGTCGATTGTCTTTATTTGTCTTAAATAAGCAATTAAAAAATCCAAGTAAGCCATATTTATCCCAAACGGGTTATATTTAGAAGGGTGTCCAAGATATAACAGAATCACTTCGCGGTGGAATTCATTAGTCATTTTCAAAATATCTCAAGAACTTACTGGATCTACATGTTCGTATTGAGTTTCCAAATTCAATCAATGGATTGTCTGTGACGAATGTCTGTAGAATATCGTACATTCACTGTTGAGGTCATTGGATTGTGCTTGGCAAAAAAGGTAACTTCCAAAAAAACATTACAAAGTTCCCTTTACCGTTAAGGAAATTTCCCTGTTTCGTCAATACAATTTTTCCTGTTTTCAGTTCCGTCAACTGGTATTGTCTTCTACAGACATTCTAACACACTCCTTGTCCCGTTAATGTAATATTACATGATCCGTGTTCCGTCAACGGATTTTCTATAGACGGTTTACTCACCTACAGAATAGTACATGCTCCCTGCTCCGGTAATGGAATATAACATGATCCGTGTTGTGTCAACGGATTTTCTATAGACGGTTTACTCACCTACAGAATATTACATGCTTCCTGTTGCCGTTAATGGAATGTTAAGTGATCCATGTTCCTTCAACAGACTGTCTATAGACGGTTTATATTACTCACCTACAGAATATTGTTTACTCCCTGTTCCGGTAATGGAATATAACATGATCCGCGTTCTGTCAACGGATTGTCTAATGACGGTTTACTCACCTACAGCATATTGTTTACTCCCTGTTCCGGCAATGGAATATAACATGATCCGCGTTGTGTCAACTGATTGTCTATAGACGGTTTACTCACCTACAGAATATGTGTACTCCCTGTTCCGGTAATGGAATATAACATGATCCGCGTTGTGTCAACGGATTGTCTACAGACGGTTTACTCACCTACAAAATATTACATTCTCCCTGTTCCGGTAATGGAATATAACATGATCCGCGTTGTGTCAACGGATTGTCTACAGACGGTTTTACTCACCTACAGAATATTACATTCTCCCTGTTCCGGTAATGGAATATAACATGATCCGCGTTGTGTCAACGGATTGTCTACAGACGGTTTTACTTAATTTTTTATTCTATAACGAGCAAAAAATAATTATAATAATAACTATTATGGTATCATTTAATATTAGGTGAAGTTATTGACACCCCCAGAGAGGACGACATGAATTTGCAACGTACACTACAGACTTTAATCCTTATTGTTTAAAAATAATTAATTTAAAAATATTGTTGAATGTGTTATATATTGTTAGTATATATACTGTTAGTAAATACTACATAATAAACAGAACTGAAGTGATCTCATTTTCATTTTATCATTCACGAAGACCGTTAATTACTTTGGATTTGATCTAAACGAAATAAATAGTGAGATTTAGTTATTCAGGAATGAAATATATGGGAACATATATATTTATAGGTTTTATGTCTACATATTTTTGTATTTGTCGGAAAACAGGACCTAGATTGCCATAAGCTTTTGTCGTTTTTACTTTGTGAGGGCTTTTTTTTCAAGCTAAAGATTGTTCGTGTTGATGGGATGTATTATAAGTAGGCCATTACCGTGCAACGTCTTGTTTTATAAATTATAATTTTACTGTAAAGATGTGTACTTGATATAGCACTTAAATATAATCTCTAAATTTCGACTGATTATATCTCGAAATTTCGAGATTTCGACTAATTCTTATGAATGTCTTTAATTATTACTATTCTGTAAGAGAGACAAATTGTATGTGACAGTCATTAAAGTGTGCCCAATTCAAATACCATTATGTAAGTCAGGATTTCACGTTGTGCCTTTGTAAGCAGATGGTTCTTCTGTAAAGCTTCATAGAACAACTTGACCAACATGACATTTCAAAAAACAAAACTTACTGTTCAATAGACTCAGAAACTTTTTTCCTGGGTGTTTGTATTTCCTGGTGTAGCAGTTGAATATCTTCCTTTAGATATTCAATTTGTGTGCTCAATGCTGTCATTTTAACAAAATATATTTAAGTCTGTATAGAAGAAGAGGAAAACTCGTTCAGTAATTAAACGGTTAGATTTCTCACAAATTTAATTTGGGTATAAAATGAAGGAAAATCTTCTTTTTAAAATCAATGCTGAACGGAAATCTTACAACGGAAAGAGTCCTCCAACACCAGGATCAATATATTTATACAAGGAAATGAACTTTTACATAACTTTCTTTTTCCCACGTATCAAAGTTAAACTTTGTCGATTTTTTTAATCATATTTCTGATAAACGTGTGCACTTTCTATCTAGAAGAGATTTTGTAATGAAGCAGAACAATGATATACTACCAAGCAGGACCGTCTTAACAGCATTATAGGTCACCAGGTAAAACAGTGCACTGGGGCCCCTACCTACCCAACCATTCACAGGAATAAAAATGGAAGTGGTCTATAAAATGAAACATATATTTATTGTATTGGTACTTCCAACAAACTCGGTGTTTAAACATTAAATAACATGCCATACACAACAGACCTAGATTACCATAGATTTTTTTACAGACCATCGAGCCTCACATTTTCCCCTAATTTCTTTGCATCACCGCCATGTTCTAGTTCTTCGAAAGAACTACAAATAACTGAACATGCTCAGAGAAATGTGAATAAGGAGTATGAGTGACTTGCCCATCTAGTCTCACATAGCGCTTTCAGTTTTCGGCTTCTACCCATTTCGTCACGAACCTCAATTTCAGCAAGATATATTTTGCTATATCAAGCTATAATATACAAGTGGAGGTATGAGCACGATTTTCTTGCTTCGTCATGTTTGTGTTTAAAATTGATGATTTCATTGTGCCAAATGTTTTAGGCTGTGAAAATATAATTTAATGGGGGAAAACTCGCTCGCTCTTCCTGATTCCAGCACGGCAGTTACATTTCGATCCCTTATAACGCTTTTTTGTTCTCCTTGGTTTTAATCAGGAAAAAAGATGTCGGAGGAAGAATTGACAACCAAACATCATGAAGAAATATGTTGTTTTTTTTTCACTTCTGTCCTTCTGACTTGAAGTCTTCTCTATCAACACTCTTTGAATTCATTTTTGTCGCTACGTGAGCATATGAACAGTTTCCTTTTATGCCTTTCCCTTCTTTGAAATGAAAAAAAAAATGGATCAAGTAATAAACCTTGCAAGAAAGGGAAAGTTGTGAGCATCTTTCCAAGTGCCTGTCAATAGTTTCATCATGCCATCTATGTTTTTGGATATCAGAATCACTCAGACTTGATATATCTGGATAAGAGGGTATATTTATACTGGTCGCTGCAGCTTTTGACAAGAAACTTGAACTTGTGGTTGTTTCACTTTCATGTTCTGGTGTAAAATGTTCTTGTCAAATGGTTACAGCAGTTGAGCAGGATGGACTATCAGTTGTCATCTTGTACCTTTTTCGATGAAGCGGGCATTTGTTTACTGAAGAATATGTTGATAGTTTGACCCTTTGGCTTTTGACGTTAAGACATGATGACAAATACATTTAGCCGGAAATAACGATACGTTATTCGTAACGGGTTTAATCCAGAGTAGGAGTTGATATACCGATGTGATTAAAAACTTTTTCGAAGACTATGCCCGTATTTTGTGGCGGTCTCAGATTTTGGACGTTTCAAATTTCTAAATTCACAAAGGAATGCTATCTCGTTTTATCGCGGATATACATATACATGTTTCTCGATCATTTGTTTTCTGTGAAATGTTTTGTAGATCCTTGTTTGTCCTTTAGTTTCTTTTCTTTTGGTAATTGACTATCACGAACGTGAAAAACATTTCCTTGCGCCTTCTGACGTCCGCCAGTTTGACTTCAATTCCCCTTTGGCATTACTGCAACCACGGATTGATCGTGCGAAAAAAACTAGTTTGGAATTGCAGCCTGTTTTCCCCTATTCCCCTTAGTCCTTATCCCTCCCCTGTCCCTCTCCATTTTCGCATTAGTCCTCTCATCTTTTCCTCTTCCCCCTTTTCCTCACCTTAGTCGTCCACTTTTCCTCACCGTTACACTCCCTTAGCCCTCCCCTTAGTTCTCCCCCTTTTCCTCCCCTTAGGCGCCTCCCCTTTTCATCCCCTCAGCGGTCCCTCTTTTCCTCCCCTTATCCCTCCCTCGTAGCCGTCCCCCTTAACATCACCTTGTTGTTAATATAGAAATTCGACAATTTACTAGCAAAACGCTTACTTAGTATTTTATAAACTGACTATAACACGACGTCATATTCCTTCCCTTCTCACCCCTCCTCCCCCATTAACCCTCCCCTTCCCCCCTTTAACCCTTTCCCTTCTTCCCTTCCCTTCCCCCCCCCTTTTCCTCCCCTTAGGCGCCTCCCCTTTTCATCCCCNAGCGAGGGGTTAAATTAACGATTATAAAGGCCCAGCCCATGGTTAAATGAATATAACACAATGGCTGCCATGGATTATTTCGATTCTAATAGGACAAATACGGTAATTTACTAGCAAAACGCTTGCTTAGTATTTTATAAACTGACTATAACACGGCGTCATATTCCTTCCCTTCTCACCCCTCCTCCCCCATTAACCCTTTCCCTCCTTCCCTTCCCCCCTTTCCGCCTTTAACCCTTCCCTTTCCCCCCCCTTTAACCCTTCCCTTTATCCCCCCTTCCCTTCCCCTTTAACACTTCTCACCCCATTAACCCTTTAACCCTACTCTACCCTTAACCCTTCCCCCACTTTAACCCTTACCCTAACCTTAACCCTAACCCTAACCTTAACCCTAACCCTAACCCTAACCTTAACCCTAACCCTTACCTTAACCCTTCCCTTCTCATCCCGCCTCCTGCCCCATTTACCCTTCCCTTCCCTCCTTCCCCCATTAACCTTCCCTTCCCTCCTTCCCCCATTAACCTTCCCTTCCCTTCCTTCCCCCTTTAACCCTACCCTAAACCCCTTTCCCTTTAACCCTACCCTAAACCCCTCCCCCTTTAACCATTCCCTTTATCCCTTCCCCTTAACCTTTCCCTCCTTCCCTTCCCCCTTACTTTTTCCCC
>MJUT01003477.1:648519-669874 GCA_002080005.1 Gigantidas platifrons
TGGTTTTCTCCGGTACTCTGGTTTCCTCCACCAATAAAACTGAACTCCATGATATAACTGAAATATTGTTGAAAGTGGCATTAAACACCATAACCATAAACCCTATTCCCTAATCAACAATAAGATTTGATTTGATTTTTGATGTTTTAACGCCACTTTCAACAATATTTCAGCTATATCATGGCGACCAGTTTTAGTGGTGGAGGAAGCCGGAGTACCTGGAGAGAACCACCGACCATGGGCAAGCAACTGGTAAACTTTATCACTTGCGGTTGCGAGTCGAGTGCACCCTTTTTTGTAATTTACAAAGCCGGGCGCGAACCTACGCCGTATTGGTGATAGGCTTGTACGAGTTGTTAGATCCAGCGACCTAACTCATTGAACCACCCGGGTCCCTTCAACAATAAGAACGATAGATCTATGACTCACATTTAGATCTGCCGCACAGTTGTCTAACTTAGTTTCAAAGTCTGTTTCATTGACAGTCGCCCAACAGGTTTTCACAGCTTTACTTTCTTTAACCATCTCTTTACATTTGTCTTTGGCCTCGCCCATTGTGAATGTAACATTACTCTGTAATAAAAGACAAATATAATATTTATTAATTACATCAATGTTTTTATGAATTGTATCAATTTTTATATGAATTGTATCACTTTTTTATGAATTGTATCAATTTTTTGTGAATTGTATCAATTTTTTTTTTATTAATTGTATCAATTTTTTGGTGAATTGTATCAATTTTTCATGATTTGTATCAATTTTTATTACAGAACATATCTCAATGTAATCAGCCATTTCAGTTTTTTTTTAAATCTTAAATGATAAATACATTAAAGTTTTTCTTATACCAAAAATAGTTTTATTTTAAACATTTATATTTACCACACATCAAGGACGTAAAATGATAATTTATTTGTAATCGGACCTAAATTTGACCAAGAAGTTACATATTCCGAAGAGTTCCAAGTGCAATAAAACCAAGAGTTGTGGACATGCTCCTCAAGTAAAAGTATGATATTTCATGTGAGTTTGGGATATCAAAGAGGTAAATGATAAAAAAAAAACTTATAAATGCAGGACAAGAGGCTTTATAGCTTTTATGTCATAACAGATTGAGAATTAGTCAAAAAGTATTCTCTATTGCTTTTACAAAGGATATTACCAGTGGGAGATTAATTCTATAAAGGTTGACTCTAATCATCACATCTAATACAAGTGTAAAAAGGGCAATTCTTTTCTTCTTCTTTTTTCGGTAATTTTTATTAAAAAAAAAATTATGCAATCTTTATAAATTTTTATTTCAATAAATAAATATTGTATTTAAGCAAATATCATCCAAAAATATATTTTTCTTTTTAACAATTGAATTTTGATTGAAATATTAATTGATTTGATTATAATTAACATAATTGGATATAATTAAAAATTATGCAAATTATATTTTTGACATGAGTAAATCTAATTAAAGTGCAAACAGCTGTTAATTGTTGACACATGGGAATGGGATTATAATTTGCCTGGGGGATATATTTCATACAAAAAGTTACTTTTTACTCAAGAGTAATTTTGACCTCAATTAATGTTAGGAACTTGTCAGTTGTATAAATACTATGTGTAATTTTTAATTGGTCATTCTAATTTACAAGCATTTATATATGTGACTGCTTTGCCACACACAGATTTCAACTTAACCGACAATATTATTCAAGTGATGATAACATTTTGGGTAACTGCAGAGCCGCACAGCAATATTATTAAATACTGAAGATCTAAAAGTATTTGATAAAATCATTACATTTACGAGAATATAGCTCTATTGGAATTTACTACAGTTGGATCAAAGACGATACTTTATTTCATCTTGAAGAGGAATCATTATCAACATACAATATGCCAGAAGAAAATGACGCCAGTATAAAACCTGAAGGTAATGAACATATCAACTTAAAAGTAACGGGACAAGATGGCAGTGTAGTTCACTTTAAAATAAAACACACGACACCTCTACGTAAACTGATGTCAGCATACTGTGACAGGGCTGGTTTAAAATTAGGAGCAGTCAGATTTAGATTTGATGGAAATCCTATCAATGAGACAGACACACCAACACAGCTAGACATGGAGGATGGTGATTCTATAGATGTTTTCCAACAACAAACAGGAGGCAGTGACTGTTAGATGAACAACTACAGATCAAATATTATAAACTCAGAGAAAAGAAAAACAAGGCTGCATGGTAATACTGCTGTATTGTATGAGCTTGATAATTTGTGAAACTAACTATAGACTTTGTATTTTCTGTGTTGAAGAGAAATACATGTACATTGTACAGTAAAACAGACTTTGTACAGTACAATAGACTTATGTAGATAAAACAACTGTACAGTACCCTGAGCAATTGTTCTTTTATTGGGATTCTGTCAAATGAGAATGTACCTATAATTATCAGATGAGAAATTAGATATGTAAGTGCTGTTGTACAATGTCAGTACATGGCATACGGCAAAAAAAAACTTTCAAGCATGTGTTTCGTACTCAGTACTCCAAAAATTGTCCAATCAAGACACATATTGAATAGTGTTCTGATTTATCTTTTTATATTGAATAGTGTTCTGACTGATCTTTTTTTTAAACGAGTACAAAACTTGTACTCGAAAGTTTCATCACCGTGAAGTATTATATGAATATATTGTACAATGTGAGAACTGTTCTTATGGACAAGCATGATATATGTATTGTATAATGTGAGAACTGTTCTTATGGACAAGCATGATATATGTATTGTATAATGTGTATACTTGTCTCAGGTATTAAATGTGTATATAATTTTTATTGTTGTCCATTGAACCATCTAATTGACGAAAATCTGATACCTAAGTAAAATGTAGACATTAATGTCATTGTGAGAACAGGAGCTCCCCCAATATACTTACATTTGTGTATTTTGGATTTCACAACTGGCCTTAATCTTTCCTATTCCTGTAGTCAATAGATTTAGAACTGACCATCTACCTCTGTCTTATATGAAGTTTATTTGATTGTACCAGTTATAACTTACCTCAATCTCTGCTACAGCTGTAGTTAATGGAACAGTATCATCCTCTAGAAGCGACCTTCTACCTCTATGGCTTATATGAGGTATCTTTGCTTGGCTAAGGATAGTACGAGTTATATCATATCCTGTAAAAGACATTCATATCACAAATTAATACTTAATTCAGAGGACATATCTTTGATAGTGATACTACCAGTTCATACATAAATTAAAAATCGTTTCTCTTGTATTACCAGTTCACCAGTTCATACCTGAATGGTGATTGAGTGGTTGTTGTTTAACAACACATGAGCAATGTTTCAGCTATATCATGGTTAAAACAAGTTATATTTGATGAGTTGATAATGATATCCACTTTCTACTAGATCAACGTGATTACCGGTAGTATGATTTTTAGTGCTAGCTCATGAAACAACAGTGCATGTGGTAGACATGTTTCTTCACTCGGACACATTATCTTGATTTTGAGTCAAACAGAGAAGCAACAAATATCAATTTTATAGTCCTTGGTTTGATCTGAGCCCACGATCTGTCCCACTTGCTATGCCTGGCCATGCTAATCATTACATCACCAACGTGATTCATACCTGAATACATTTAACTTTAACATGACATATACAATGTATAAACAATTGAAAAGAAATAATATAAAAAAGCTTGTTAAATATATAACATGTGCCATCTTCAATCTCTGCATTTTTTATTTAATGAAAAAAATGCTATATTCAAAGAGCATACTTTATATCTAGCATATCTAGATACACTGTATATCCCCTTTATGAAATAAAAAAAAACACCATTAGGAAAATGATACAAAAACATGCTCACAATACCAAGGGGGATAACTCACATATATATAATGACATCATGATGTGATAACGATACCAGGGAGACATCATGTATGAATTATGTGACAAATACATTGACAGCTTTTTGAAAGTTATTAAATGATGTCATTTGTTGTTGCAACAAATTTCGCAAACATTTGCAGCAAAACACTATTGTACATAATACACTTGGACAAGAAATTCATGTACTAATGACATCATACCTGGGTACATAATACTTACTTGATGGCTTACAGTATGCTACACCATGTCCACGATTACAGAAAACTTCCTTTCCATTTATACAGCTACAGAATGTGTTTATATAATTGAATGCAGCAGCTGATACACCATAAAATATTGACTGAGGTGCTCTACAAAAGTACAAAATATTAATATTATAGGAATGACTTTTTGAGGAGAAGAACAAAATATTGTCTGGGGTGCTCTACAAAAGTGGGAAATATTCTGATTATACTGGGTTTACCTCATCCGATGGTCTTACGGAAACACACCTTGTAAAATATACGATACCTATCGTTTGAATGAATCTGTATTCATACAAACATATTATGCTATGAACTAATAAACAATAATAATATCCTTTTAAAACAGGAGTTTTAATCTTGTGTTCAAGTTATCGATTGTTGACAGTTCTCCGATGGGACCTTTTTTTTACCTTAACCTCGTTACGATGTACTGGGAATTCCCTGTTATGGAGAGCTATTGAGGCTAATATGCTTGACTGCTTTGGCGGGTTATTTATATCAGATATATTTGAACCAAATAAAAGAATTTTTTATTATTTTAAAAATTCTGTATAGCACACTTAGATGGAAATGTAAAAAACAACAATTGATTTTTATTTAATTGTTTGGGATTAAATTTTATGCACTTTTTGGCAATTTTCATTTTAAATTTCACATATTTTAAGAGTTGGAAGAAACATATGATGGTATGATTCCAATAAATAACACTTGATCTTTTTTTCTAACGTTGTTCACTCATGCCGTATATAGCTTTAACTCTGATCGTATTATTGAAAAACAACAAAATTCTCATAATTGTTAATCTGGTTTTCCATAGTTTTTTCCTGCGCACAACCGCAAGTGCAACTTTATTTTCATTGGTATCTAGGAAGCTGGATAGCAGACAAACACAAAACAGTTTTCACATGTTCAATAAACGATATCTAAGTTGGTTTTTAAGATTTATCAAATGAGATGGCATATAAGGGTGAAGGAGAAGTTGAGATTTATTATTATATATAATAAAACAGCAAAAGCATACCTGCAATGCAGGCATTTCCAAAAAGTAGGTGATGTAAACAAAGTGTGTTGTCAGTGAAACGTGACCTGCATCCTCTAACCGGCGACTGCATAAACGGAGGTACGCAACGCACAGAAAGAAAATACCTCGGAATGAGGTGAAGACAGTAAATATACAATAGTAGAGCATATTTTATTTCTGAAAAATGTAATGTCCCTGATGGAATTAGATCCTGGAACCTTGCAAATATTCTTATTATAGAAAGGACATTCAGAGGAGAAAAACGATGACAATATTTTGACACATGTAATTGCAATATCAATTTCATCATACTATCAATAACCAATATTAATAAATTTGAGAAGATTCAATGTTTCATTTTACTCATGAACTCAACAAATAATAATTTACATACTTCCATTTCATACAGAAAAACTGTGGACGTTTATTATTATCTGGTCTACCATGTGGTCCTAAAACATCATTGTATCTGTTGCCATCATATGTACCACAAAGTCCTGCAACGAAAAAACATGTACTTAAACTACAATAGGAACCAAAAAAGTTTTACAAGTTACTTACACTCATATCCATAGATATGGAGATTTTACAACCCTGAAATATTACAGTGAATACTGAGGTGAAGCCAAAGGGTGTTAAAATCTCCCAATATTATGGATATGATCATAGATAATTATAATACCACAATCTTAGTCTAAATCTGATGATTTAAGGGGTCAACTAAAACAAATTTATAAGATAAAATTAACGTTTTATGAATTATCAGGAAAAGTTTCTATCAAATTTGAAAAAATTGGACACGATTTGCAAAATGTAGGTTACTTTTCATAGAATCCTACAACTATTCAAATATAAGACGATTTACTTTCATATCACATGAAACATGAGACCAAATTGTTTTACCACTCAACATCACCTGCTGAAACATCATATATGATGTGACATTGACATGGGAGATTAAAATAAACAAGGGCAATGCAAAGTGTGGCGTATCCCCTCGCCTAAAAATTTTGTCCCGGTGACCTTGACCTTTGACCTATGACCTTGAAAATCAATAGGGTTCCAGATTCTCTTAAGGACTATGTTTGTACCAAGCTTGGTTAAAATCCATTGAAGGATGTTGATTCTAGAGTGTTCACAAGGATATTACGGAAGGACAGATGGATGGACGGAAGGAAGGAAGGACGGTAGCATTACTATATCCCTTCACAACTTTGTTGGCGAGGGGATAATAAGTCATCTAGTGATTCTACAGAATTCTATTTTCATTTAAAGCAACTGTGTAGAATAAGAGCGTGAGGTTCCTGGAAAAAGTTAGCAAATGGCTTCTTATGGACTTGTCTTGTTTCTAGCAAATCACAAGCTGGGAATTGTACTAAGCAAGGGAAAATGTAAACTATTTCCTTTATTTTTTTTCAACATAGGTAAAAACATGTCTCTGCAAAAGTGCCAATATACATATTCAGTAATTACAATTCATTTATTCCTATATAATTACCTTCTGTGTTACCCCTATCTACACTGGATGGTTTGATCCAAATATTTATGAATGAACTACCACTAGACTGTACAGTGACAACTGTTCCTGTAGGTAGGATAACCTGAAATTACAACATGAATACATTTTTCAATAAATCAAGGTACATAGCTCCATAACAGAAATTATGCTTGAGTCCAAAATCGAACTTGGTTTGCCTTTTATGCTCCCTGACCCTGTGTACAAGTTTCAAAATAATTTGCTAAAGGGAAACTTAAGTCACTGAACCGATGTATGGACAGACTAACACGCTCAAATGTGGGTTAAACTTAATGCTCCTGATGCCTAGAGTAGGTCCCACAAAAAACAAAGGTATATAGGTCAAACCTGTTATCTGTATTATTATTATATAAGAAAGAGGTTAATCTTAAAGCTGACCTATTTATGAATATTTATGAACACGCTATTAAGTCTGATGACACAAAACTTTGCTATCAGGTGACATATTCTAAAATTCTTATCCGAGTCTATCGACATTCTTACTGTACCTATTTGTTAACTCTGATAACATGTAGAAGTTCGTTAAACATGGTCTACATTGCTTGCCAGACAGTTTTCCAATTCCAATATGCTTACCTTTAAAATAGATATCAATAAATGGGAAAAACCTATGCTTACTCTTGTACAGAACAAACCTGATATTTCTGTCCACATCCTATCCTTAAGATTTGAGTCCCAGGAGTCAGTTCGCCATTCTTATACAAGTCTACAGCTATTCTAGCAGGACTTCTGTGTCTGCTGTGATGTCTATGTCCATGGAATAAAAATCCCAGAAATCCACCATGTCCGTGTCCATGATCATGTCCACTATTTCCTGAACTGCCACAAGTTTTAAATGTAATGACATCATCACCAGATTTAATGGCTGCTCCACAATTACAATACACTCTAGATCTGCTGGTACATTTTGTGTAATAACCTCTAACCTAAAATATATAAAAAGCATTTTGTGCAATAGCCTCTAACCTAAAATATATAAACTTATGTTTTCTGTAGTGTCCGCAACTTACTTCTTTGTCAATTCTTTTTAGAAAATATATTGAATTTTAATTTTAAGTATGTGTTTTTGCAATTTAAAAATGAAAACAAATCAAAAACCTTGATAATTGATCAAGTTAACACTTATTAAAGGAATACGATACAGTAGGGATTGCCAAATGATTTTTCCATGAAAATTCGTGATTTGGTCAATTTCAACATGCTCTTTCCGAATATGCAAAGAAAAATATACCTTCGTGACTTAGTTTTCGAGATATTTACGATCGAATTTCGACCATTTTTCAACAATTTTTTAAAATATGGATTTTTATAGCGGTAAAGAAAATATCACAATTTCAAAACGGTAAAAGACAATTGCATCTGGTTTTTTGAAAAGCTTCCTATGATAATTTCGTTCAAAGATGATGATCATGTACATTACCAATAATAGATTAAGTAGTTCCAAAAATTCTACCTATGTGTGGAATATGGATTATTTAGTGGTTTCTTCATGAATAAATTTGCATGTAGAAAAAAAATGCCAATTGATATTTTCTTAATATTTTGTCATGATATTCTCACAATGATTTTATTTAGAATTTTAACAAAAAGTAAGGGGGTACATGTGCTTGTTTTTTTAGCTATAGAACAAAAACCATGCATTTTTCATGACAAACCTAGACATCGTCAATTTCGGCGCCAAATTACCCTACAATGTTGCTACCGCGACATCGCGAAAACAACAGGTATTCGGCAAAGTAATTATCTGCCCTTGCTACTGTATCGTATTCCCTTAAGTCTTCAACTTTTGATAATTGTTGCTTCCTTTCCATATTTTTAATTTTTATTGAATAACATTATTCTGCCAGGGTAGGGCTATTTGCATATTAAAACTAACCATAGTTAAAGTCTTTCCATTGTGCATTTATGAATAAAAGGAATATTAATAGTAGAAAAATAAAATGAAAATATAAGTTAAAATGCAATCTAATCTTAAAAAAAAACATAATTTCATTCAACAATCTACGTGTAAGTGTCCACAACAAAACAGGTTACCTTATTCCAAGTTTAAAGATGTTTTTATTCATGATGTAAAGTGTACTTTTTAAAGCATTTTTGTATTTCATAATCAGGTATGTTCATACAAACACATTTTATATGTCCTGCATTCATGAACTTAATGAATTAGCTAATAGACAACTAAAAGTTCTGTTTTACTACAAAAATTCCATTTCTCTAGACACAGTTTACTGTACAGTACTGTAGGGTAAGAGTATTTTTAAATGTGACTACTTTAATTGTTTGTCTAAAATACAACACTTTGGTCAACTTTTGTGTGAAAATGGTGTTTAACACATGTACTACAATAATTGCTGAAATTAGAAGACTACAAAACAGTTGTGAAATGAAGGAGATGATTGTTAATGAAATAGTACCTCATATGGCAGTGATATATGTTTGTTAATGAAATAGTACCTCATATGGCAGTGACGTATGTTTGTTAATGAAATAGTACCTCATATGGCAGTGACGTATGTTTGTACATTATAAATTCTCCACCATTGTGGTTGTCATAGTGCCTGCAAAGACAAGTAGTTTGTATCAACAAATGAAGGGTCCACTGGGACATAAACAATGTAAACAAATCAATCCACAGGGACATAAACATGTAAACAAATCAATCCACAGGGACATAAACATGTAAACAAATCAATCCACTGGGACATAAACATGTAAACAAATCAATCCACAGGGACATAAACATGTAAACAAATCAATCCACTGGGACATAAACAATGTAAACAAATCAATCCATAGGGACATAAACATGCAAACAAATAAATCCACAGGGACATAAACATGTAAACAAATCAATCCACAGGGACATAAACATGTAAACAAATCAATCCACAGGGACATAAACATGTAAACAAATCAATTACTGAAAACAATTATATCAGGGTCCTATGATACCAAGGTAGTTAAATTAAAAAGATGGCGACGAAAAATGGTTAAAATTACACGTTACAATAGGATCTGCAGTACCATAGGATCTGACTATACCTTTAAATATGATAATATATGTCAATGAGAAACCATACTTCTTTCTGAATTAAGGGCACAATGTTCTGCCTAAGATGTTAATAAAACATTATATATATAATGTTACAGGTACAGACCCTAATTCAATAGGAGACCAAAATCAATACAGTTCCTATTTTCCCATTTGTAAGTTCCTGTTTAGTCTTTGCAATAGCGGAAAATGGACATTAAGATGTCATTTGTTGAAGAAAAACTTATTGATAGAAACAGGGGGCAGTGTTCAAGACATAAATATAAGGGACTTTCATGCCAATATGATTCCTCCTGTTTTCATAGACAAGTTTCATGCCAAGTTTTTAAAAAGGGGGTCATACAGAACAAAAATTATCTTCAAGAAAAATCTTTGTGTACCAAATATCTATTTTTATAGCAATTGAGATTTGGAATTTAATCCATGGAGTCCATATTTAATATTGTCCCTCCTCTTAAAACCGGAAACAAAATCAAAGAAATCAATAAAGGCACAATTTCTTCAACATTGCCACTTCAAGTGGCACTTGTTAATATAACAAAAATAACATTGCAATCACAGCTTTATTTACCAGTTTACATCAAAATCTTATTTTGTATTATATTGTTTGTTCCCACAAACTTCATACAAATACAGGCACTGACATTTTATATCAATAATAATTATACAATACCTTCCATCAAATGTAGTAATATGAGGATCATTTAAAGATGCACACTGTCCTGAGTGATCATTGTTATGAGCTTGTATCTAAAATATAAACAAATATACAGTGAGATTAGAGGACCACTTTAATTTCATTTGTTCATAATTTTGCTAAATGTGTGAAAGTGTTTCTCAGACGAAGCTGTTTGTATATATTTCCTATATGGTTCTATGCTACACTATTTTCTGAAGTGCAGCCATCTTGGATGTCAGATCAGCACCAAAAATTCAAATACAGTAGAATACAACGTTAGTTTTGATTATTTGTGCATGATTTAAATTAAATGTATGAAAAGGCTTATCAGAAAAGGATGTTTACATCAATTTCCCATAGGGTTTTCCTTTAAACTTCAATGGTGACATCCATCTTGATTTTTCAATTGGTACGAAAAGCTCAAATTTAGAACATGACCATCTAGTAAACATTCCTACAATATCCAAAACAAATCTGCCCCAAGATTTCGGAGAAGTTCTTTTTTCAATTTTGGCCAATTAGAAGCCACTTTTGGCCATGTTGCATATTTGATCACCACCACAAACTCAAACTTTGTAACATACCACCTAATGAATGTGTAATACTCACTGTCAACATTTGTTTCAGAGAAGAAGATTGAATGATGAAAAGCTTTTTTTCTTTTTTTTTCCAATTAAATAAAATCTTTATTGAAAACTACATTTGTTTTTAGTAAAAAAACATAAGTACCAGTATCCTGGTCTCGTTAATATTAGTAGCATGTTATGAATGGTGAACTGCTTACAAAAAACAGATGACAAAAGCTTGTATGACCATTGGTGTCAGTCAGGTGAACTAAAAACCATGTACAGATTGACTATGGTTGAATGCTTACCTGTACATGTCCAACAGTAATTGCTTACCTGTACCTGTCCAACAGTAATTGTATGAGGTATTGCAGTAATTGGAGGTTTTGGTTTGTTAACTACATGAGCCTGAACAGTAAATCCATTATGAGTGTTCCTGTCGATACGACCATCCACTGTTGCTTTCACTGGAATCTTAATTGTCTGTTGCCATGAAGATACATGTGTTGTCTTGGCAACAGATGTACCACATATGTTAGGAGTAGGTGACTGAGATGTACCTGCCCATCCAACCATAACTTCTGAGATATATTTATTATGAGAACATCGTTGGTAAAATCTCTCGTAGTTAGAATGTGTTGTTATGGTAACCTGACAACTTCCTTTGCAGCCTTGACAACAGAACATTTGTGGTGGAGCAGTAACATTTACAACAAGGTGCTGCACTGAGTGACCTTCTATCAAAATTTTAGTTCCTGTAACCAGCTGTGAAAATAGAATAAAATGTATATGTCTTTATGTGTTCCTGTCAGTGACAGATGAAAACAAAAATTAAGTTCAAAGACAATAAAATATGAGATCCATACAGGTTGAATAGTAGATGGAACATAGTCAAGTTTGATTACATTCTGGCAGGGTTAAGTGGCAATATAGATATACACAAACAATAAAAAATAACCACCCACTCAAAACTACCACATACTATCTAAAACAAATGAACTACAATGTAAAAGTTGACACAAAAGTACAATAGTAGGGTCAGTGATATTCCATCCTGATGTACCATGTATGGTATGTTACATTACTGGCCTTGGAGATACACCTCAAATATTTGGTGTAATAACCCTACTTGTTTTTATAATAGTGACCAAACTGACCTTTGAACTAGGAATATATTTATCTTAATATCTGGTATAACACTGTGACTAGTCTTTATAACAAGGTCAAGACTTTGAACTTTTTACCTGGAATATACTTACTTTTAATATCTAGTGTAACAAAGTTACTGAATTTTATAAGTGACAAAACTTAATACTTTGAGCCTAGAATTTACTCAACTTTAATATCTGTTGTAACAAAGTTACAAATCTTTCAAGCAGTGACCAAACTTTGAACTCTAAACTTGGACCGTATTTACCTTAATATCTGGAGTAATAATATTACTAGTCTTTATAACAGTAACCAAGTTTTGACCTTTGAACCTGGCTTTTACAGAGCAGGATATCTGAAAATAAAAATCAATTGAAAAAATAACAATAACCTGGCTTTTACAGAGCAGGATATCTGAAAATAAAAATCAATTGAAAAAATAACAATAAATTTAATTGATAACTGTAATCTAAAATATAGACAATCAGAAGCCAATTGAGTCAACTCCCAGTTTTTAGTGTGGTTCGTGTTGGTCGATTTTTAGCGTTCTGTGTTGTATTTTGTACATCATTGTTGCCCTTTTTCTTTTGATCATTGTATTGTCTGTTCTTCTTTGATTTATAGCTTCTGATTACCCCTTTGATATCTTCAAACTTTTTCCAATCATTTCTATAACCTGATTTCAATCGACATTTGTCCACAATTTCATATACATTTTGGGGTTGTAATCTGTAAATACTGAAATATACTGTCACTAAATCATCACCAGATGTGTCACACAATACATTTTATACTGTAAGATTCTTATAAACTAAAGTAAATTTATAATTTTGTATTTTTAAATGACTGTTATGATATTTAATCAACTATAATGATGTGAAAGGAGCATGTGGTAGAAGCTAGGCCTCATTTCTCTCTCCTTAGATTCCATCAGAGGAAAACTACTTTGCGTTGTCATCTTAAACTTCCCTAATCAATCATCCCTACTTTTCTGCACTTTAAAACCTAAATAACAGAATTGACTTTGGTCATATAAAATATACTTTTGATTTATTTTTTTTCAGTTTTTCCAGGTGAGGAGTACTCAATACAATATTATGTTATAAAGTTTGTCAGTGACTTGCGACAGGTCAGTGGGTTTTTTCTGGGTACTCTGATTTCTTCTACCAATAAAACTGACCTCATCGATATAACTGAAATATTGTTGAAAGTGGCATCAAACATCATAAACCAAACCAAACTTTTGTTTTCAATTTTTCCAATTTGCTGAAATTTAAATATTATGAATAATTACCTGTTTTTTAAACAAATTCTGATTAATTTCCTCAATGGTATATTTTACTTCCTGGTATGTTCCACTGACTAATACTTGCTTTACACATTTTAGGTTTATATGTAAACAAACAATGAACTCTACATTAGGCTGCTTAGATTTCTCAAACTGACAGCTGAAGTAAGCCATTCCTGTACCACTAACGCCTGGTGTCAGGTGTGGGATAGCAGTATAGCTAGGTCTTGATGGTCTTGGTGTAGTTGGTTTTGGAGTAGTAGGTTTTGGAGTTGGTTTAGGAGTAGTTGGTTTAGTTGGTTTGGTAGGTCTGGTAGTCTTTGGTCTGGTTGGTTTGGTTGGTCTTGTTGGTCTGGTAGCTTTTGGTGTAGTTGCTTTAGTAGGCCTAGTTGTCCTTGGTCTAGTTGGTTTGGTAGCTTTTGGTGTAGTTGCTTTGGTTGGTCTGGTTGTTTTTGGTTTGGTTGGTTTAGTTGGTTTGGGTTTATCTGTTGGTTTCTTGCTTGGACTGGTCTGTTTTAATGTTGTTACAGGTTTTGTTGGCATCCATGTTGGGTGGGTTGATAAATCATCTGAAATATCATCAAATATTTACATACAGTTTCAAAATTCCACCATAATTTTTTTACATACAACCTTTGCTTGCTTTACCTGCTACTAACAAAATGTAAAATACATAGACATAAGAAATAATTGAAATATACAGTAAAACTTGTTTTAATGTCACTATGGGTTCAGCAGACTTGTGGACGATTCTAAAGCAAGTTTCGCATAACAACGATGTATTTAACATGTGGAGATATCAGTTCTTGAAGATTTAATGGTAGTATGTGTGTTGACTGAATATCAGGGAGCAATATTGTACAATTCTACAATCAAATAAGATTCAAAATTATCTTACAAATACCTTCCTGTACAAACTCAACATTTTATCTTCAGTGGTATATAGTATGGGATGGTGATATAGCAGGTAGGTGAGCCTTAGCATGGATGTGGTTGCTTCTGTACATTTTTTTGTGTAATTGTTTATGATACAGGGTTGCTGTTGTCAAGGAAGCTACTGAACCAAGAGTTCCTATTGGTCATGTTGAAGACATCACTTTAACAGTTTTACAGTTACCTCCATGATTTGGTTTAAACCATTACGGAATATCTGTGTCACAAATGATCATGAATATGTTACGTTCATGACTTGGTAAACCATTACGGAATATCTGTGTCACAAATGATCATGAATATGTTCTGCTTGTCACATGCAATACCTGGCCCCTTCCTCATTCCTGACTTATCACGCAGTTTGTAACTAGATTAACTCGACGGGTGCCACATGCATGGCAGGAACTGCTTACCATTCCGAGCATCTGAGTTCATCCCGGTTTTTAGTGAGGTTGATGTTGCTGAATTTTTAGTTTTCTGTGTAATGTTTCGTAGATTGTTGTTTGTCCTTTTGTCCTTTTTTGTTTGGCCATTGTGTTGTCTGTCCTTCTTCAATCTGCAAATTCTGATTACAACTTTAGTTACCTTCAAACTTGACTTCAGAGATGTATAATAATTACCTACCTTTGCAAACATAACCATTTTTGCAGTGGTCTGTAGTACTGGGTGGCCTTTGAGTGGTAGCAGGTGGGTGTGTCTTAGGGGGGGATGTTGTTGTTTCTGAATGAAGAAATATGGTTGGTTATCATTGATAAAAAGATCCAATACATGAAGAGGAAAAATGTATTTTTGAAGAAAAAGATCTAACTAATTTATATAAGATTTTATAATGTCTCATCAATACAGATGTCGCCAATATGAGAAAAGGACATTTTCTCCATTAAAATGAACATTGTTATCATGTTCGGTTCGTCTTTACCCTCAGTTGTCTTATCCATATCATTTGTGTTCGTGTTTATTTGTGTCCAACACATACTGTGTTGTGATTTTGTTTTGTATGTCTTCATCTTGGATTGCCCATTTTGGACTGCCCCTTTGATATTCTCTAATGTTTTTTTATCTCAATTTTATAATAATATTATACTAACAGTACAATATTGATTAATCATATTAAAATTTACCCTAATAAAGTCTAGTATAATTAATGCATAAGTACCCAAAACTTATATTAAACATTTTATGGTTGATAATCAAATTGATCCGGCAGAAGTTTTTCAACTTCTCAAATACAAGAACTGTATTCCTTCTTTACATCTGCAGTTTTTTTTTAGAAGTGTGATGACTGGTTTAATATTAAGAATTATGAAAACGTCTAATGAAAGTCCTATATTTGTACAGAGCAATGAAAATGTACATGTAAAACTTACCAGGATCAGGTGGAGTTATTCCCCCTTCACCAACAATGCTAAATGTACATAAACAACTTACCAGGAACAGGTGGGGTTATTCCTTCTTCACCAAAAATGCTAAATATATATGTAAGACTCAGATCGATGTCCAGCCTCTAATCGACGTCCAATTCTCAAATCGGCATCCAATTCTCAAATATATGGCCGTTTTTCACTTTCTCAAATCGACATCCAATTACGTCACTGACGTATACTTCTAATGCCGTCACTCCCATTAGTACATGGTTTTGAAACAATGATGAAGAAGGGACAAGACCAGATTCAGAGTACATTGTACATTCTACTTTTGCGAACCCTAACCCTAATCCTAACTTAACCTTAAAACCCTAACATTAGCCCTAAGCCTAACCCTAAGCCTAACCCTAACCCTAACCTTAACCCTAACCCTAACCCTAAATCTAAGCCTAAGCCTAACCCTAACCCTAACCCTAACCCTAATCCTAACCATAACCATAATCCTAACCTTAATCCTAACCCTAAACCTAACCTTAACCCTAAATAATATTAATGAATGGGAAAATGCTTTAAAAACCCCCCCCCAAAAAAAAACAACTTTAAGAAACAGATTACCGTCTTTTTGTGTCTATTAAACGCACTGGTGCATAGAACGCACCCCCTTTCCTCCCCAAAAAATCTGGGAAAATTCTAGTTCCTATCTATAGAACGCAGGAAATTCAGTAAAAAATTCACGGCAGAAATCCTCGTTCAAACGGCAAAATACTGCTTACCACAGATCACGTATTTGTTAATCCATGTATTTTGGATAAATTTTAGACAGGGAAATGTTAAATTAGTTTTGTTAAAAGAGTTTAAACCAATTATTCTACATTTTGCAAGCGAAAATTAGCTGTTTTGTGAATGCAGGAAGTTTATCAGTAATGTTTAATTTGAAAACAAGTTCAAAACGGCAATGAAAATGATACGGATGGAGCAGTTGATTTTTTTGTCGTTCTTTACGTGAATTATGGTTGTTTTAAATAATAAATATGTAGATATGTTTAATCTTTAATCAGTATTAATTCATCAAATAATGAACCGTTCATGTGATCAAAGATAGGCAAGCTTGGGTCAAGCTTGAAATAGGAAGTAATTACGATCGATTCAAAGAAAGTNTCCAATTACGTCACTGACGTATACTTCTAATGACGTCACTCCCGTTAGTACATGGTTTTGAAACAATGATGAAGAAGGGACAAGACCAGATTCAGAGTACATTGTACATTCTACTTTGGCGAACCCTAACCCTAATCCTAACTTAACCTTAAAACCCTAACATTAGCCCTAAGCCTAACCCTAAACCTAACCTTAACCTTAACCCTAACCCTAAACCTAAGCCTAACCCTAACCCTAACCATAACCATAATCCTAACCTTAACCCTAAACCTAAACCTAACCTTAACCCTAAATAATATTAATGAATGGGAAAATGCTTTAAAAACACAAAACAAAACAAAACAACTTTAAGAAACAGATTAAAAAAAAAACACGCAAAACAAAACTGTCATTACAATTATATTTGATGGCAAACTTTGATCGTGTAAATGGGCCTATAGAGATGCGAGTTTGGAAAGGCCGCCAATTTGAGAATATCCTAAAATTGGACCGTGATTTGAGATAATGGCGTCAGTGGACGCCGATTTGAGGAGTGGACGTCGATTTGGGTCCGGATGTCGATCTGAGTCTATCATATATAAACAACTTACCAGGAACAGCTGGTGTTATTCCGGGTTCCCCCTTCATCAACAATGCTAAATGTACATCAACAACTTACCAGGAACATGTGGAGTTATTCCCCATTCCCCCAACAATGCTAAATGTACATCAACAACTTACCAGGAACATGTGGAGTTATTCCCCATTCCCCCAACAATGCTAAATGTACATAAACAACTTACCAGGAACAGGTGGAGTTATTTGCCCTTCACCATTAATGTTAAATGTACACAAACAGCTTACCAGGAACAGGTGGGGTTATTCGACCTTCACCAACAATGCTAAATGTACATAAACAACTTACCAGGAACAGGTGGAGTTATGCTATCTATCCAACAATGCCAGATTATCACAGACGACATGAAATAATTACAGGACGATGAAGAGGCTCCTAATGGTGGATTACCAATGTACATATGTTCCATTGACGATGTTATTGGTTGATGTTTGATGGAAGTTGTTACAGTACTAATCACATGACTATCAACAATGACCTTTAACCCATGGGTAGGAGACCAGGATATGATAACCTGGTGGAAATGATGAAATGCAAGCTTCTCCCGTTGAATGACGGCAAACCATGTATCAGTTGACGTGGATACTACACAATGGACTTGACCATAACGGTAAACCATGGCTATTCCTGTACCGTTAGATTTCTCAGCACCGCTGGATATAATTACAGTATTTTCTTCTAGCTGTGTAAACATGATGGTGATCTTTATTGTCAAACCACAGTTACAAAGACTCAAATTACCGAAACAAAGATCTTTGTGGATGCCGAGGTCAATGTATTGTTGATTGTTGTTAAAATTAATTCCTGTTGAATTTACGTTGAATTTTCCATGCAGAGTAGCATTGAACTTTGTACCAACCACAGTTTGACTATGAGGTATCTTGACAAAATTCCATTCATATTTTGGTGTTTCTTGTTTCTTAGTTGTGGTTGCCATGGTAGTTGTAGTGGTTGGTGAAGCTGTGGAACAGAAATAAAGAAATAAAATGTCTCTCAAACATAAAATCAGAAATCAGAAATACACATTTAAAATGTCTCTCAATCATAAAAAAAACACAATACAAAATGAAATGCTTGAAAATTATACTTCATGTTAACAGTTCCACAAAGGATGGTTAATAAAGACAAAAAGATTCTTGTTTTGTCATTAATAAATTATCATCATCAAAAATCAATGTAATGTGTTCAAATTCATAGATTTAAATAAAATAGATTTCTATCCTAAAAGAAGTGCAAGAAAAAAATGTTGGGTCAGCTGTTTGAAATTCTACACTAAATAGCATCTATACATATGCAATACATTGTAATACGGTGCAAAGCAATATATATATATATGAAAGAAATTTTTACCTGTGTGACAAAAACAATACACTTCAAATTATTTCAATATTTTTTTATTATATCATACACATAAGGTACATTGCATGCCATTATTGCTTTTAAAGTGACAGGAGAGTTAGTGCTGGTCTTATGACCAAACAGAATAATTTATTACCTAATAAAGTGTCTTTTTCTGTTTTGTTGAGTCAAATTTTAGTATTACATATTTTTCGCTATTAAAATGGGCCTGTCGATCTATTGCACTCCCGGTGAACTATTGCACTGTGCAATATTCTGCACGTGGCGTCTATAGCACCAAACCGAGTTGACCTTTGCATACGATTTCTGATTGGCTTTCAATTTTGCTGATTGGCCAATCAAATAATTCGTTATTTAATCGACTTGGAATTGCTATATTTATTGAAGGCTAAGGAGATGTATGCAATATAAATATAAATAATTAGGACTTGGTAATGTTTTGCTGACATAAAGAAAAATACTTTCTTGGCAAGGTGTTAGGTAATAAATCAGTTATTTAATGGTTTCAGGTGCAATAGACTGGAACATTTGTCCTTTGGTCCTGGGAATGACCAAAGGTTCTATTGCAGTCGGCCCATGGCCTCGTGCAATAGAACCTTTGGTCATTCCCAGGACCTCAGGTCAAATATTCCAGTCTATTGCACCCGTAACCATTAAATAACTGGATAATATCAAACAGTTTAGTGTCTGAACAATAACATCTATTGTTCTCTCTTCACTGGCACACTGTGGGAAAAACTGTATTAACTGTTTTTTATGTAATTCTCTCCCCCCCCCCCCTCCAAAATTTATAGTTCCTCTTTCTCTAGCATTGTTATATTATTACAAATTAATACACAAGAGTAACACATCTATTTCATGACAATTTCTGTGGGTTCTTAATTACAATATTTTCTTGTGATCACTTGGAAATAATAGTATTTATCTAAATATGGATACATGTGTATATCCATATGCACATGTACTACAGATGTGTGCTGCAAATACAATGTAGCTCCATTATGCAATAACGTTTAGGGATTGATCTCAATTTTTTTTCAGTTCATGAAGAAATAAACTCAAAAATGTGGTACACACTGCATAACCCGCGAAACTGGTTATGCAAGGGTGTGTACCACATTTTTGAGTTTATTTCGAATGAACCAAAAATTGTGAACAATCCTTATAAATTAATTCCTAATTCATCTTTTTTCTTGTCATAAAAATATTTTGACAGATAACAATTGCTTAAAGAGATTTAAAATTAAAAATTTTCCCAATTGAGATCCCAACATGTGACTTCCAGTTAAATTTGTTATCTACGACATGATAGATAAAAAATTCTAACCAATCAAATTCAAGCATTTGCTACAAATTTATTTATAAAATGATGAATACATTAAAAATCATGACTAACACAAAAGATAGATCAAAACATCTACTTAAACAATCTTTAAAGCCTTTCTATAACATGTAAAACTACAAAACTATATTCAATGATAGAAATCAATCCTGAGTTATTAGGTCTGAACATTGAGGGAGAATTTAGGTTAGATGAAATCCAATTTAGAGAATTTGACCATATACTGAGTATGATGAGTGTTTAAGTCTCAAAATTCCTCAGAGAGTCTGGGTCTATAAAACTAATCGATGGAATGTCAATAATATATAAAAATAAATCAATGGAATCACATATTCTGTGTATTCAATAATGTAAATAGACTGTTTAAAACAAGGAATCGAAGCAAATAAGCAAATAAACAGGGAAGCAATCACATCAGCTTGTATACCTGTAGTTAATAGACCTTGCTGTATTAACACTTGATGTGTAGCCTGCCATATTGTCAGACCAGTGATTTTCATTGATGTTGTGTACGAGACGGAATATAATTTCCCAATCGTCAAAGTGTGATGTTGAACAGTGGTAAAATTGTTTGTAGTAGCATGTGTTGTTGTTGCCACCTGGTGGCCATCAATTATTATTGTCAAACCATGCGACACACTCCATGACATCTGGTATGTGTGCCATTTATTGACCTCAACTTTGTAGTCCACATCAATTGTCCATGTTTTATTTGTACTGACGTAACCATACAGGTGTCCATGGTAGAAATATAATGCTAGTCCTGTTCCATTCATAAACTGGTTACCGTTGGAAAATACCACTGTTTTATGTTGGTGGTCGAGCTTGATAAGATTTACAGCAATCTTAATAGTAAAACCAGTATGACAGCCAATCAAGTCATTAATACATCCAGAATTAGTATGGTTGTTAAATTCTACGTACTCGTTACTACCGTTTAATATAAGAATAGGATGAGGTTGAAATGGATCACGCTCCAAACCTGCATTTCCATGGACAGCCAGGTTAAAGGTCGGTGTTGTCAAAATGTTATGGCTTATTGCGATAAAATTAAAGTTGTAAGTTTGTATACCAGTTGAACTTGTGGTTGTTGCCACTATAGAAAAACACCAATAATGAAAATCAAATATAAAAAAA
>MJUT01003477.1:676178-693236 GCA_002080005.1 Gigantidas platifrons
TGTAAATTATAAGAAAAATTTAATTGCATATTGTTGAAAGATGCAAAAAAGAGATTCTAGGACATTCATTAAACTACACAAGAAAACAATGTTTAATTTAACTGGTTTTTTTTTCTCTCTTGCCTTGTTTCACCTCAGTGATTTCATGTATTCATACAGGACTGTGGTGCATATAAACTTCAAAATATGTCCGGAAAAGATACTAAAGACAACAATCTATTGACTTTGACTTTTGTAATTTGTTGTCTTACGGTGACGTAATTTACAAGGAACATTGGTGACATTGACACAAACTGGTTACTGATTTATTTTACAATTTTATGAGCATTATACTTATATAAGTTGATAAAATCAAAATGTAATCATGACATGCATTTCAATTACTGACTTCCACTTCAAAAAAATCACTATCGCTTGTAATATTTTTTTTTACAAATAATCGCTATCGCTTGTAATAATTTTTTTTTACAAATAATCGCTATCACTTGTAATCATTTTTTTTACAAATAATCGCTATCGCTTGTAATAATTTTTTTTACAAATAATCGCTATCGCTTGTAATAATTTTTTTTTTACAAATAATTGCTATCGCTTGTAATGAATGTTTTACAACCATAATACTAACCATGTTAAAACTAGATACAAACTATGGCTTCCATGAAATATTTCCAATATAATTTGTGTCAAAGTGAAAATCATTTAAAAAGATTATACTGAAACAAATAAACAGGGAAGCAATCACATCAGCTTGCATACCTGTAGTTAATAGACCTTGCTGTATTAACACTTGGTGTGTAGCCTGCCATATTGTTAGACCAGTGATTTTCATAGATGTCGTGTATGATGTGGAATATAATTTCCCGATCGTCAGTGTGTGATGTTGAACAGTGGTAAAACTGTTTGTAGTAGCATGTGTTGTAGTTGCCACCTGGTGGCCATCAATCATTATTGTCAAACCATGTGACACACTCCATGACATCTGGTATGTGTGCCATTTATTGACCTCAACTTTGTAATCCACATCAATTTTCCATGTTTTATTTGTACTGACATAACCATACAGGTGTCCATGGAAGAAATATAATGCTATTCCTGTTCCATTCATAAACTGGTTACCGTTGGAAAATATCACTGTTTTATGTTGGTGGTCGAGCTTAATAAGATTTACAGCAATCTTAAAAGTAAAACCAGTCTGACAGCCAATCAAGTCATTAATACATCCAGAATTAGTATGGTTGTTAAATTCTACATACTCATTACTACCATTTAATACAAGAATAGGAAGGATTGTAACGGAATGGTGCTCCAAATGTGCATTTCCGTGAACAGTCAAGTTAAAGGTTGGCGTTATCAAAATGTTGTGACTTATTGCAATAAAATTTAAGTTGTAAGTTTGTATACCAGTTGAACTCGTCGTGGTTTCCACTACAGAAAAAAGACAGCAGAAATATAATGAAAATTCAGGTAAATATCTGTCAAAGCTATTTAAATTATGTCAGGTTTCAGGAAAAATGTTCATATTATATGATTAACAGAACAATAATTCCTCCCTACCTGAGAAGACACAAGGAAGAAGCTGCAAAACATCAGCTTCCTGATACATTCATTAAATTACTATTATATGCTATCAGTGTAGAAAAATTGGATCTAGTGCTATGGCAGACAGATGGAACGAGTAGGTACAAGACGAAACACTTATATTCAGCTATCCGTCAAAAGTGCTATATTCTATCTCTAAAGACTGATTACACTGAAAACATTTCTATCTGCACATTTAAATAATAATTAATACATACATATGTATGTAATAATTAAAGAAAAACAGAAATAGTCGCAAGATCGTGTAATGGAGAGATATTGATGCTCTTAGTATATATTGGATAACATTAATAAAGACTGATTTTGTGCAATCCATCAGCTATTACCGGCTTCTGTTATAGGTGCTCTAGACAATATATATGAACATTGTCAGGCAAATATAAAATTTATTTGTACGAGCTTCAGAAACAGGAAGAAATAGAGAGCTTCTTAAAAAACAGAAAGTGTGAAATATTTTTTTAAGAATTGTTAAAACAAAACTTAATAGTAAGAGAAAATTACTAGTATGTTGTTAGCATTACATGGTGCAATACAGTACTTGGTGGCTAAAAACTATATTGAAAAGTGTTTCTTGTGTGACATGAGTGTTAAATGTGCTACTACATATTAACAAGGCCATACAAAATAAAATGCCTTATTTCTAAAACATTTTTCTATTTTCAAAAATGGTGCAGCTGGACACTATATTTATTCTTAGTCCATATAAAAAAAAATTAAACTTATGTGTTATTCATCTGGCAGTAAGTAATTTGCAAAATATATGAAATTGAAGTTTGTTTCAAGTTTTACAGATAATAAAATAATGTTAAAGGAATTGTGCATAAAATTGGCAACTATGTTTAATCATGATTATCTATGTAGTATTTAACAAAAAAATTTAAATACATAAAAGTTTTGCCTTGGAAACGAAAATAAATAATTCAAATCAACAGTATTTAGCACACACTGGTGGTCTGAGACAAATACTATTTTGTATGGCCTGATATATAGTGATATAGTTGTGAGTGTAGCTTCAACCCTATTTGTGCAAATTGTTGTTTTAAAATAACTTCTTCAGAAAGGGACAGAGAAGTTAATTAAACATAAAATCTTACTTGTAGGCTCTACTGTTGGAAACTCTGAAAATAGATAGATATTTAAACATAATATTTCAATAATGTTGTGAAGAAGCAAATTACAAAGTTCTGTGTTAGAAAATTAAAACATTTACACAAAGTTACTATTACAGACTTTCATGTATATATAAATAATCATCATCGTTAGAATGCAACTTCTCTGAGAGAACTAAAAGTTACCTCTATTGTATGCCTGAAAATTAATCACAACTATATCATCTGTTTTTACCATTTTTAAAATCAATCTGGCTTGGTATATACTGGTATTTCAGAATTCTAAAATACCATCCATTTATGAAAATAAAGCTTATCAGGCCTGACATATATAATGTCATGGGCAGTGGAAAATTCTACACTGTGCAATGTTGTAACAAAATGTCAAATTTATTGTTGGGATACTGAAAGACAAACTAGCAGATTTTTTCCAAAAAGATACATTATTAAGTTATCTCCCCTGACTCATTTCATTAATGGGAAAAAAACATGTAACCATGTCAACAGTTACATATTGATTTCAATCAAAATTTGCCCAAAAAAAACAGTCTTAATATTCATATTCAATAAAAACCTCTATTGGATGCAGAATCAGTCCAAAATAAAGAAATTTTAGTGAGAGAACAACCCAATGATTGTATGGCAGCCACATCAGAATTTACTGTGGGCCATCCACAGATCATTCAGGCACAATTCCATTTTAAACTTTCCATTGGTTTCTGAATAGATATTTTTCTTATTTCAAACATCTAGGACTATTTGGTCTATTTAATTAGAGGTCATAATGAACATCTAATCGGTGGGGCCGTTGTGGCCATGATCATATGGTAGTTGGATTTACAACTACCAATGCAATCAGTGCCTATCACCACTGATGTTGTGGGTTCGAATCTTGATCAGGGCGAGGTGTACAATATTATGTGATAATGTTTGTCAGCGACTTGCGACAGGTCAGCAGTTTTCTCCACCAATAAAACTGACTGCCACGATATAACTGAAATATTGTTGAAAATGGCGTCAAACACAAACAAACAAACAAATCTAATCAATGCAAATGTATGGTTGAAATGGTAAAGACACTTCCCAACAGGTCTTTTCTATTTATATTTCACTCTAAAAGTAACACTGATACCTACCTGTAATACAAGTATGGTTGATAAGTATGTCTCTTGAGGCAGTCCAGGTATATAGGTTACGTACCTCCATCAGAGAGGTATCGTTATGACCAGGAGTGGTGGCTATCAACAACGGGTGAACTCCATTTTGTGCTGGATTTGGAAGCTTTATAGAATTCTTCATGAAAAAATGACCATCTAAATACACAATAAACCCATTCTGTTTATTCCAAGAAACTTGAAATGAGTGCCATTCACCAGGTTTAACACCCAGTTTCTGCTTTGCTGTCCAGATAGTTTTATCTTTCTTTGCAGAACAGTAAAGTTCATCGTGCCAGAGATATAACGCTATGCCGGAGTTGTTGACTTTATCACCACCACTGGAGAAAATATAGAGTTTGTTGGTAGAATTCATGTTCAGCCATTTGATATCTAGACTAAGAGTAAACCCACTATCACACTTGGTCATATCCTGGATACATTCTATCCCTTTGTTTGGTAGTTCTACATATTGTCCTGTTGTATTAAGGACTAAAACTGTCTTCCCATGAGCCTCTTTTCGTATGAATGGATTCTTGTGAACGGTAAAGTTATAATTTGGTGTTACCAATATATTGTCTTTTATCTCCATGAAGTCAAAATTCACTTGTTTGTCTCCACAAACAAAAGCTGAAGAGAAAAAAAAAATAACATCAAGAAATTAAATCTTTCAATAAATGAGAAAAGCTATAAGGAGATAGACTACGTTTTCCTGTCTAATAATAAGAACAATTAACAAAATATTACAGGGGCAAACAAAACAGAAAAATTCCAAAAACACTAATCGAAAAAAGAAAAGATACACCTTTATATTAAAGTTGATAATTTATATTTGTGATATTTTAAACTTACATCTGTCTATGCACTTGTTTATCAAGTAATATTTGATTTTCACTTATCATCAGTTAGTAATAACTTTGTCAATAATTTAAACTTTGTTTCGATGGTTGTAGCACATGTAAATGTTCATGCAAATCAAATTAAAATAACTTGTAATGTCATTAAAAATTTTACAAAACTGTATCAAAATCAACAAAATGCCATATCTTACACAATATTGAAAATGTGCCTTCAATAATATATGATATGCTCTCTTGAGTGCCCCAGCTGCCATTATAATAAGCAAATCTGCATAGTAATAAGCAAGCATGCAATTTCTTAAGGAATTCCTATTTAATATGTAGAAGGAGCTACACATACAAAACTTTGTGATGGATGGACGTGTGATGGAACAGAAGCTCCTCTATAATATTTATTCCTAAAAAAATGTATTATGTAATAAAAGTTCCAAAAGGAATTTATTTTATGTAATACATGTTCCACTGACATAATAAAAATACCAGTACAATGGAACAAGTATTATATAAAATAATTTCCTATTCGGAACTTTTATTATGTAATAAATTTTCTTCGATACAAATATTATAAGAAACAAATAAGTTTAAAATGGAACAAATATTACATAAAATATTTTCCGATCCAGAAATAAATTTGTTAGGTACAAGTATTATATAATATTTATTCTGGTAGGTATAAGTTTATTATATAATATTTATTCTGGTATGTACAAGTATTATATTAAAGTAACTTTTATTATATCATTTACCTATAATAAATGTACCTCTCAAAGGTGGAACAAATGTCATACAGGTGGAATAAATATTCTATAAGACTTGTTCCATGGAATAAATATTATTCAATTATTTTTTCCTTTTAGAACAAATATTATTAGGAACAAATATACGGCTACAGACGGACAAAACAAAAACAAGATGTCTCCACAAAAGGGGTGGGAGGTATATATGTATGATCATGTATAATCAATCCATAATGAAATTAGATTCATTAAATAAAATTTTTTAATTTCTCATAAACATGTCTAAACAGAAACCTCCCTGGGAACTACTTTTGTGTTTGGAAAGATGTGTCTGTTTATACAGGATAAAATTCCTACATTGGGGCTTTATTTTATGTTCCAGTTTATTCAAGGTTTGGTTTGACAGTTTTCTCTGTAAGTCTCTATCACTAATTGGGATAGCAATAATCATGATCATATGGTAGTTGGATTTACAACTACCTATGTAATCAGTGCCTATCACCACTAAAGTTGTGAGTTCGAATTTTGCTCATGGCGAGGTGTACTTGATACGACATTATGTGATTAAGTTTGTCAGTGACTTGTGGCACGTCTGTGCTTTCCTCTTGATACTCCGGTTTCCTCCAACAATAAATCTGACCGCCACGATATAACTGAAATATTGTTGAAAGTGGCATTAAACATCATAACCCTTAATCTAATGCCCTCACAAGTTTCTACATTATTAGACAGTAAGTATACCTGTGCTGTGTGGTGTTGTTACAACAGTAGTCGGTGTTGGTGTGGGTGTGGGTGTGGGTGTAGTCGTCATTGTGGTAGTCGGTACAGCTATAAATATAAAAAAAATAAACAAAGACTAATAAAACAAAGACTTATATGTTTAGCTAACAATACAATTAGATCACATATTATCAATTAATTTACAACTCAAGAATAATTTATACTTTATCTTTGTTCTCTGCCATTTTGTCACTACATGTATACATTGTATTGCTTAGAACTATACCCTTGTACATGCTTATGCAAATACAGTCTAACCTGTATTAAGAGGTCACCTTTGGGACAAATAAAAAGTGGCCTTATAAGACAGATGACCTCTTAAAATCCTCTTAAAATAGGTTCAATTCATATTAAATTTTCTATGACAGGAGAAGGAAAATGTGACCTTTTAATACAAGTGACTGCTTAATAGAGGTGACCTCATGGGCAGGTTGCATCTATTTATTTGCCATTCATCAAATCAATTATTCTATAGAATCAATGTTATGTAAATTAATAACAATTTAAACATAATTTGACCATTTATTGGCTTACCTGTCACAATTCCTGCCACAGCTAGACTAACTCTGTTGGCGTCAACTGTTTTCAATCCCTCCACCATCATAGAGATATGTGTAGTAGACTGAGTGTAGCCATGACCAATAGCAATCTGTTTAACAACTGTGGCATGTTTATTTACTGGTTGTGTGACTGATCCAACTAATTTTCCGTTGTCAATCAGCTCGGAACCAAGATTCTTCTGCCAGGAGAGTTCAATATGATGCCAAACATTCAAGGTAAAGGTATTAGGTATTGTTAAATACCATGTTTGTGTGGAGGTACTGACAACAAAGTGAATTTTACCACCCTGGTAATAAAGAGCTATACCCTTCGTGTTTGGCAAGTTTCCACCACTAGATATTATGTATGTGTTATCAGTTAACGTGGAAAATTTAACATTTGTTGTAATTGTAAATCCTCCAGTACAGTGATCAATGTCACTCAGACAGGAAGTGAATCCACTTTTATCAACAATCAAGTACTGGTTGCTATTGGTGATATTTACAGCTTGTCCAGTTTGACCTGGTACCAGTTGTGGGCTTCCATGAACTGTGAACTTGATGGTAGTCGTGGTTTGTAGAACGTTCTGTGTGATGGACTGAAATCCAGCATTTAATGTTATCAACTGATTGGCTGAAATAATTAAAATGTAATGGCAAATCATTAGTCAAAACATTCTTCTTGAAATTCACATTTATCTGTTCAAGTCTTTGAAAGCATTTACAGTGTATCATGATTTTGGTTCTTATAATAAATAAAATGAGATGTTATAATTATAAAAGAAATCAGTTTTTCCACCTGAACCTTGAATGTTGATTTCGACTTAATGATCTTGTTCTGTGGATATTCAGTTCAAATTGCTATGTTAGAAAAAACAAGGATCTCAAAAGCCTGTATTAAAGGAAATTGTTTGTAATTTCCTTAGGGTTCTATGTTAAACTACATGTATATTATGTAGTGGCATCCACTTTTTGCTTAAGACAACTACAACCACACATATCGTATAGGTCTTCCCTAGTATCATTTATGAATGAATTGATTTAAATGTGTGAAATAGATTCGGCGAAAGATATATATCATATTAATGTTTGTAATTTCCTTAGGGTTCTATGTTAAACTACATGTATATTATGTAGTGGCATCCACTTTTTGCTTAAGACAACTACAACCACACAAATCGTATAGGTCTTCCCTAGTATCATTTATGCATGAATTGATTTAAATGTGTGAAACAGATTCAGCGAAAGATATATATCATATTAATGTATAAAACCCGGATAAATAAATCAACTGAAAATAAAAGCTGAAAGATATGATAGATGATAGGATTGTTTGTTCTTAGTTTCAAAAAAGAGGGTGCATATACTGTTCCTGATTTTCTGTGGATCTATGTAATTTGTGATCATGTTTGCAGAGTATCCAAGTTAAAAGAAACAATCTTGCAATTCTTCATTCCTTCATGACACTGTATTACAATGAAATGTTAATACCACATATTTCAGAATAAAGGTCACATTGAGGCACATAATATCAACAGTTGGAATTAATGTAGTTTACATTTGACAAGTACTAAATAAATAACAAGACAGTGTCTATCTTAAAAAAAGCTCTTCAACCCTATCAGAATCTCAAACAAGCTGTAGCTTCTATTACTTTCTAATTTAAATCATTTGGGTTTTTTAAAAGTAGTGAAAACACTAAGCAAGGAATTGTAAAGTTTATATATATAGCAAAAAATGATTGCATACCTGTATGTTCACATTGGTTACCATAGTAACCAGGTCTACACTGACAAACATTCTGTCCCATACAAGATCCACCATTTTTACAATAGTCAGTTGGACATAAAACTGGAAGAAAAATCAAGTTTAAAACAAAACATTTTCTTTTATCTATTGGGTAATGTTTTCTCTGGATTGTTCATTGGCACATATAAACAAAATAGAATACAATTGTCCTCATGTTTCTACTGAGAGGCTTCAATGAGCATACAATAGTTCCCTTGTAAATTTGGCTTCAAAATTGGCTCGGTGGTTTCAAAAGATATTCAAAAACTAGAATCCAATTTCTAACTTGGTTATCAATTGGATTCACATTGGAACAAGTAATTTCCAAAGATATTTTAGCCAATATCTATTTTGTTGCATCATCAGTATAATTCATATTTCATCCAATTCTGGTCTGAGAATTGTCTTTTTTTTAATACAAAATATTAAAATTTAGAACTGTTTGCAAAACTTTAAATCTAAAAATAGAATTGTTTTCTGTTATCTTTTTCTACCCTAATCTGTTAAATTTATTGTGCAAACCATGAATAGTTTTTTTAATCCATCACCATTTTCCCTTTTTCTAAATCAAGAACAACTGTACATCTGCACTATGGAATATTGAAACGTCTCACAATATGGTTGAGATATTGTAGTGACAATAGAACGATTTTCAGGTGATGTTTTCATGAAATAAATATAGAAAAGGCTCTATATTTTAAAAACAGTATGGTCTTTATTTATGCTTTTAACATATTACCAGTTAAAACATTTAGGTAGTAAAAAAAACCAAAGTTGCAGACACTATACATATAAATATGTATATCCATTTCATGACAAATGAGGTCAACAAACCTTTAGGATCACACCCTAAGACATCAAATCTTATACATGGAGCCTTCTTGTATGTCTCTGGTATAAGACGTACTGCTTTGGCTACTATTGGTGGAGTCAGTTGTATTGTATAGTACAGTGTGTCATTGTAAACTGCTGGAATATCCTGTAAATTATCATAATATACTAATATTATAGTTGTAGTGAACCTAGCATACAATGTTATGAATAAAAAGTTTAAATAGTGATGGTCAATAATTCCACCAATATCAACAAAAATTAACAATCACTTCTCACCTCAAATCATTCAACATAAAAAAATTAACTAGAGAAAGTTGATCTGGTGATCACAGATACCCCCGCATTTCAAATTTTCATCCAGAAACCTTTAAAGTCCCTATCTTCTAAGAAAAAAAGGGCCATAATTCATGAATGGTGAATGTCAATTTCACCATAATCGAATCGAGTTTGAAAAGATTTGGTTGAGCCATACTTTAAATATCATCCGGAAACCTAAAAAGTCCCTATTTTCTAAGAGAAAAAGGGCCATAACTCAGGAACGGTAAATGTGAAATACACCGTAATCGAACTTGACCTGTATTTAATGGTCCACAGCATTGTGTTACAGTTTGAAAAGATTTGGTTGAGCGGTACTTTAATTATCATCCGGAAACCAAAAGTGTGACGGACGGACAGACATGAGGATCCCTATATACCCCCCGACTCTCGTCGAGCGGGGGTATAAAAATACCATGACATATGACACTGGAAATCCAGATCCTGGCTTGGGACAGACACAAAAATGTGGTGGGGTTAAACTGATTAATGGGATCCCAATCCTCTCCTTTTGATAATTGGATCTCCCCAACCGCAATAGTAATATCAGCAAACAATAAAAAAAAACCTGCACAGATTCACTCCCACTCAAAAATCACATACTATCACAAAAATGAATGACAACATAATCATTGACAGTACAATAACAAGGTCAATCAATGACCTCTTTCACAAATGAAATACAAATATAATTAATTTCCAAAGATATGGAGCCATATATGCTTCATAAAAAGGGGACTTTTAAGCATATTTCAGCCTAATTCTGTCCCATTTTGAATGGCAATAACAATAGATATGTTTGTAACGACACAATGTTTTTGTCAAAGTGTTTCATTTTGCCATCCTTAATTGTAGGACCAGGTCTATTTTTGGATTGATAAATTTATTTTGATTAAATGTCGATTTCAAGCTATCAAGATAATTCAAATTGTTTAAGTAACTTAATACAATGTATATATCATTCTCCAGATTGAATTTTACCTTACTAAAAGTTCTCCATGCTTTGTGTGTGTCAAGAGCTAACCAGTATTGTAGTTCAAATGTCTTCAAGTATTCTGATGGTACAACATTGGCTGGATGGGATGGTTGTAGGAAGTCAAATCCACCGACTGACTGTGGTTTGTCAAAATTCACTTCATACCAAGGGCTACGATCAGAGTCTGCAGGACACCAGGCTCCACCATTCTCATTGGTACAGCATCCATACCTCGCTTTCTCCTTACCATGTCCAGTTCTACTAGATGACACAGACAATGAACTATCAGGTATCTTGTTATCAGCCATACCAAGTCGTGTTGAACATTCTACTTGTAAAAATTCAATACTAACAATGATCAAAGTAATATACTAGTACATGCATTGTGTATAAAATGGTAGATAAATCGTTTGGTTTTAACATATTGAATAACAAACTCAAGACTGAATATTTGTATTAACCAAAATCTGCTCAATCTGCACATGTTATAAAATGGGTTATGTACTATTATATATAATATATAACAAGATCGTATTCCCAAACTACTGTTACTGCTATAGTTATTTCCATATACATGTACTAAGTAATTTATTGTAGACTGATGATAACTGTTTTCAAATATAGCATATTTCAAATTAGCGCCTATTTAAATAAACATGAACTTGGAGGTATTACCAATATCTTGAAATTAAGTACATGTACATGTGAAAATAAGTACAAATACATTTTTACCAAAGAATAGGTCAAAGAATCTTCCAGCATCTTTACCATGGTTGAAATTCATATATATTTTTGTATTTTGAAATACAATGGCTTCATGTCACTACTTATCTTCTGGTTCAAATGAACATGAACAACATACAAGGCATAAAGATTAACTTATTTGACCTTAAATTCTAAAGCAATAGTCACAATGATGTCATTCTTATGTTCAATATTCAGCCACATCTTAGCACATATACATGTACATACAAAATTTGAAGACACTGGAAGTTTTGGTTATTTTAAGAAATATATATTTTAGTATTAATGGCAGCCATCTTTTATTAATATTTCTCAAGAAAACTGAAAATTGTGCATTGTTCTTATTGCATATTTCCTATATGAACGTGTAATATATTTCATCATTTTTACATATACAAAAATGTACATAGAATAATACTTACCATGACTATGAGAAACTGAAAAAAAAATTTAAAAAAAATTCTTTGAATAAAATAAATGCATAATTAATATTTCACAATAGAATTGTGCTTTAAAGTTTTTTGTTTTAATTTTGTTTTAATATATATAATAACCTATTAATAGCATAAATTAAGTCTATCTCAGTGCAGCTGAAATCAGTCCTGTGTTAGCTGAAATTTTGTTATTCTCAGACTGCCATCAGTACTGTTTTGTGAGTTACTTCCCTTACGATGACATCATTTTCAGTCAATCAGCACAAGTCATTCATTTCACATCATGTCAAAATATGTACAAATTGACGGAAACACTAAATAAGTCCCCAAAAATTGTTCTGTTATTTTTGACAGTCCCTCGTGACAAAACATATCTATTAATTTATGTATACATTTTTACTACAATACAAATATTTTGTAACACCCATGGCATTCGGATTGGTTGCAGCTATTGCTGTCTGCATCCAGTTAAAACCTTCATAATGTGACCAAGAAAATCTGGCAAATGCTGCCAAGAGCAAAGAGGGGGAAGACGGACAGTAACCACATAAGCTTGGAATGGCTAGTGAGGATGGAGCATTTTATTTGATAAAACATTGACTTTCTAGAAGCAGGAAATATGGATTTTGTTTTACTTTTAAAAATGAAACGATTACCAAAATTTATTCTAAATCGAAATTACCATAGATAGTTCAATATGATTTACCGAAAAAATTGTCTTGAAAATTAACGAAAAACAATACCCTAAACTTGATGAAATATAATTCATTATTTAAATATGATAAAATTCTACCTGGTGATTGACACTGTTTTCCTTCATATCCAGCTGGACAAGCACAGGTCTCCTCAAATACACACATACCTCCATTTTGACAGGGGGAGGAACACAGTTCTGAAATATTTAATAAAAAAAGATTTACTTCAATAAAACAATACATGATGTACATCAGAAGGGGAAGATAACTTATCGTAGTTGCAGGTTTTCAGTATACTATTCATGTGTGTTTAATGTACATGATGAAATAAGAATTGAAATACATGTAATACAGCCCATTAAGTTTGGTTTTATGGTGTTTAATGCCACTTTCAACAATATTTCAGTTATATAGTGGAGATCTGTTTTATTGGTGGAGGAAACAGAAGTACCCGGAGAAAACCACAGACCTGCCACAAGTCACTGACAAACTTTATTACATAATGTTGTACACCTGAGGATTCGAACTCACAACATCAGTGGTGATAGGCTCTGATTGCACAGGTAGTTGTAAATCCAACTACCGTAAAATCATGACCACCGCGACCCCCAACCCATTAGGTATTTAAGACTTATCATTAGTACTAGTAGTTTCCATTATGTCTACTTTAAAACTAATCATTAGGATTTAGAGTGAAGGTAAGAAGGTAAAATTCAACATATGTATTTATCATTAGGATTGGAATGTATGACTTACCATTGGCACAGCCTAGTAGGTAAAATTAAAGGCTTACCGTTAGCATTGGTACAGCCTATAAGGTCTAATTTATGACTTACCTTTAGGATTAGTTCAGTCCAGAAGAATTATGTTATGACTTACCATTAGGATTGGTACATCCTAGTAGGTAAAATTAAAGGCTTACCATTAGGACTGGTACAGCCTATAGCTACATGTGTAGTAGGTCTAATTTATGACTTACCATTAGGATTGGTACAGCCTAGTATAACTAATGTATGACTTACCATTAGGATTGGTACAGCCTAGTATAACTAATGTATGACTTACCGTTAGGATTGGTACAGCCTAGTAGGTCTAATTTATGACTTACCATTAGGATTGGTACAGCCTAGTATAACTAATGTATGACTTACCATTAGGATTGGTACAGCCTAGTATAACTAATGTATGACTTACCATTAGGATTGGTACAGCCTAGTAGGTATAATGTATGACTTACCATTAGGATTGGTACAGCCTAGTAGGTCTAATTTATGACTTACCATTAGGATTGGTACAGCCTAGTAGGTCTAATTTAATGCATGGTTGTTGGTTGTAGTCAACAATGTTTATCTTGATCTTTGTTACAACTACGCCAGTTATTGAAACAGTAGCACTGGTCAGTTTATGGTTCAAAGCATTTAATACCTGTGAGCAAATTAAAAATAAGTGACATTAAGTGGTCTAAAGAAGTTGTGAATTAAGGAAAGCATTGCACTAATGTAAACAATGCAAGTGACAGATAGAGATTGATCCCTATATGTTGACTCTGTTACAAAGGTACCCATGATGACTATATGTTGCCCCATTTAAACAAAATGGAGACCCCTCAAAAGTATTACTCATTACAGATGTTTTTGTTGGATCAATATGAAATGGAGAATCTGGTTAGAGAACTCACAAACATCATAATATTGACTCTCCATTGTCTTATGATGTCTGCTTTGTAGTAGAATAACATGCTTATTTGGATTTAAATAGTGCTTGCCCACTGAGAAAACAGTTCACTGACAGGTACACCACGCTGTACTATGATACATTATACCGATTCCGAGCCAACCAGTCTTTGCTCTTACTCTGTAGGGGAGAAGCAGCAAATACCAATTTTATAAGTCTTTGACTTTGGCTTGACACGATGATGATCATGGTTAGATCCCATGATGTACTGCAGTCTGCACTCGAGCTAAGCTCATTGAGATTAGGATTCTGAAGAAATTTCTTTCTGTATCTTCATCCTAATTATTATGTTTGAGGCCTGGGCACAACAACATGGACACTATTTACATTCTTGAACTACTTTTATATATAGACAAAGAACTAATTAACATAAGATTTTCATACGTGCGGCGTGACTAATTATAGCATTGGTAACGGTAAGATAATCCGGAGTAGTACAATACATAACACTAATCTCAAAGAGATTACACTCGAGCCAGTCGATGTACGTTTACTTTAAACGCTTTTTTGTTTTTTGCTTTGTGGGAAACAAAAAATTAAATGATTAGAAGCATACATCTAGTCTTGTCTCACTCTTATATTGTAGGACTACCTGAGTACTTGTTGTACCCGATGATGTGGTTTGTGACTGCGAGTGTAAAGCAAGAATAACTAGGCCAAAAAAAAATGTGTGTGTTTTAGGGTTTCCTTACCTACCCTATTTTTTTTTTTTTTTGCTCTCAAAAATGCCTACCCCAACATTTTTATGGTCATTTTGGCTTAAGCACCGTTAAACTTTGTTAAATCCCTACCTACCTACCCTATTTTTCTGTAGGGATGAAACCCTAGCCTAGGGCAAGGCTAAACACACATTTTTTTTTGCCTTATAACGAGTGTTGCCTGAGGGCAAGTGTGGACACAGAAATGTGCTGTCCAAAAGGCAAGTGTGGATGTCAATATTTCATATTATTTAACTTTAGCTGCGGGATTTGATACTGACGACCAGATATAGTTAAACCAGTCTGTTGTATCAGGAAATTGGCAAAATTACTTGCAAATATCAAATCTAACATAACATTTGACTTTTGTAATTATTCTTTTTTGCAATATTTCAGTTTGTATTTTTTCCCCGGAAGAACTTGTATTGGAGTACAATTTTGACCGAATACGGAAAATGCAAGTGAAGATTCCGACATCATTTTAAAATATTCACGGGTCTACTGTACATGTCATGAATGTGATACGTCGCGAAAAGCAATGTTTTTGAGTCATTAATGTAATAAGTGGGGGAAAAAACAGTTTTTATCATCTGCATGAAAATACTCACCATAGCATGATTTGGATCCTGTCCATAGTTTTGTAAAACCTTGCCCTGAATTCCGATATACTGTATAGAGAAAGATTTGACATAGTTCTCTTGTGTTGTTTTCATGAACATGACCTCTCTAATTCCGACGGCTGATCCAAAATCAAACTCGACCCAATTCGAAGTAGCTCCTTTCGTTCCACACCATTTTCGGTTTTGAAAACCTAAGATAATAAATTTTGCAAATATTGCAAGTGAGTCATCTATAATTGACTACATGATGGCTTTTATGCAAGGTAATCTTACGTTAATCTATAATCAAGGGAAGATCATGTCATGATGAACAATATGTATACATCCTATTAAATGTATTTACAAGAAAAAAAAATTGCATCATAATTATCTATTTATTGTAAATAAAGACATTTTCCTATTTGACTTTGCCTTATAATGACTAACAGTTCCATTTGTATTTGAAATTATTGCACGTTTAACTCAGGAGATCACAATGATTTCATTATTTGTTGAATTCAAATGTATAATAACCTTACCGTTTGAGTTTGAAGTTACTGTGTGGGTTGGTTGTAGCTTTCCATTGCTTAAAGAGGATGACTTGCAAACTAAAATGAAAAAAAAAAATACATATATATTTCTGAAACTCAGTTGTACTGTCTGTCCTTCTGATTACCACTTTGATATCTTCAAACTCTTTTTATAACTCTGCTACTTCGTGGAGTAGTTATAGACACATTTTCCTTCATTTGTTAACAAGAAATAACAGTATAAGCAATAAATAAATAAAAATAATTAAATTGTAAATGTACTCTCAATGAAGTGTACAATAACCAGTTCTAGAAACAAAGTTGTCCTATATATAGTAATTTTATACTGCAATCGTTCTATTTGAGCAGTCAAAATGCGTTGACAGTATATTTACAAGTGATAAACGGTCACTGACCGTTTATAACATTTAGAAATCAGTTGGGGCCTCTTGGGGGTAGCTAACTTTTTAAATAATTTGAATATTGGTAGTACTATCCATTAATGTCATTAATGATTGCAGTATAAAGACAATAACAGTGCATTGACTTGACATAAAATTCGATATACGTATTCGGCACGAATCTGGGAAAATGCTCGGGAAACCCTCGCATTTTCCCCGATTCTAAGCCTCGTCCGTATATCGATTTTATGTCAAGCCAATGCACTGTTATTGTCTATATATACGGTTGTTTTTTTTTGTTAATGTATAATCATTTGAATTCTATAATCTTCTAATGGTTGTAGAATACCGGTAGTTCATAATGTAAAGTTATTTGGAATATCTGGGTGAATATTTTACTTTAAGCATATTTAGTGTCCGGGGTGCTTAAAACAAAATAAAAAAATAAATTTGCAATTTCTTTTTTTTTAATGTAAGAGAAAAAAATATTGTAAATTGAATAGACAATTTATTTTCACTTAATTTTCATAGT
>MJUT01003477.1:704390-724545 GCA_002080005.1 Gigantidas platifrons
TATATATAAATATACAATGTTTCTTGTCGGGTTCAGAGCCTTCAAATCTTAATTAATAACATAAACGTAAAGAGAACAGTAACATAAACCTTGTTTCAGTTTTCTTGTCTCAAGGCACTCTATTATATATTTTCCAAAAATATTAATTATTGAACGATCTTCATTGGTAAATAAATAATAGAATTTCGATATATCTGACATATTATTTAAATTAGAACATAATTCTGAAATTTTCTGAAAACAAATTTTTCTACTGTTATTATATATGGGGCAATCGATTAAAAAAATATATTCATCCTCAATTTTTTGTGTTATGCACAGTTTACATAATCTTTCTTCAGTTTCCAAGTTTTGATATCTACCAATTTCAATCATAAGAGGATGTGCACTAATTCTGATTTTACAAATTGCCTGTCTTATTTTGAAATCATAAAGAAATGTATATTTTTCTCTAATAAAATGTTCCTTGAATGTAAAATATGTACGGAGTTTTCCCTTTTTGTCTTCATTTATACATTTTTTTAAATTATACCAATAACTATGAAAACTATCACATAAAATTCATATAATAACAACAAGATGATTTAAGATGACAGGTAGATGTTAGTTTTGGTGGGTTTTGTTTTTATTCCCCACTGTTGACAGTGAATTGTCGCCGAAACGTCAGCGTCCTGTCAGTCATGCTGAGTGCTTAAATTACAAATTTTATTGTTGCGTTTCTTAAACGGAATATAAAATCATATTTAATTATTTAAGAAAAACCAGAAGGAATTTATAACTGGTTAAATAAATATTGACTAATCTTTTGATTTATATCAGGGCCTTTATGAACTTTTCACTCTTTCTTTCTTCGTTGAATAAGATAGCTAGCTACATGGCAATTTTAAATTTCACCAAGATTAAAATTGTCGTCAAGACGAGTGCTGAGATTTCAGACTAATTTAATGGGCGTTGTCAAGAAAGGCTCTGCGATAAAAATCATTTAAATTTTAACGATTAATGCAAAAACGCATATCGCACATTTATTTCATTATTTGCACTCAAAATCTTAGTATAAATAATTAAAGAGATTCCATGTCTATGAGGAGACGACTTATATACAATCTAAGGGATAATATATATTGTGACGTTTAGTAAACTAGCTATTTGGGGGGTTTAAGTTTAAAACTTCGTTATCAAATTCAAATATTTGACTTACAAAATATGGGAAACTGTAACAACTTTTAAATTGAAAGAAAAGAAAGCAAATAATACAATATTTTAACGTTTTTACCTAAGGGTATATGTTGTATGCTTATCTTTATCGTTTTTTGTTTGTTTGTTTGTTTTTGTGTGTTTGTTGTTGTTGTTGTTGTTGTCGTTGTGTTTGTTTGCTTTGGGGTTTTTGGAAGGGGGGGGGGGTGCATCGGTTTTATATTAAAAAAAAAGAACCAACATGTAAAGCAGCACATCGATCCCTAAATATTTCAGTATTATGTATTATTTAAATTACTGTTGTATTCGGCCAATGAAATGCATATTATATGCAAAGACAGACGAAAAACAGTCACACTTATAAACCGGTTAAACCCGCCACATATTTGTGTCTGTCCAATACCAGAAACTGAATTTAATTGTTTGACACGAGAGGTGTTTGTTCGCTTTGTTGATATTGGTGGAATTGCTTACCACTGGCACTGTATAAACGTTCTTTTCCTCATAAAATGTAGAAATATTAATTACAAGTATTTTATCAACTCGGTAGATCTTTTGCACATTTGCATATTTGCATTTGCATATGATTATAAAAGTATACGTTTTTTATAACTAACTAACTAACTAACTAACTAACTAACTAACTAACTATAATTAAATTAAAATAATAATGATTTTCTTGTTTTTGAAAAAAAACTCTTTAAGCGAATGGAAATTAGTTTTTAACACAAATGTGACTTATGCATTATATCCTGGTGTTACCAAATTTCGATAACGTAACGACTTATTGGCTTATGTCAAGCTTCCCGTAGATTTTTTGTATGAAATACTTTAATAAACTTAAATTACTAATATAGCTGTTTAACTGTGCAAAAAAGAAGAAACATCCGATAAACAGTTTGACTGGTGTCAATCTTATGAAGTGTGTCGTTGTTTTTACTTGAAAGAAAATGACGTATCCTTATTTCGATAGGGGAGATAATTCCAACTCATTCGGCCCTAAAATAGTCGTCCCCGATATATCTCGGCCCAAAAAAATGTCGACACTAATCACCAAGTTCGAAGATACTGTGAAGTATATATTTTTTTCAAATATTTTTTTTCTCTCTCAAAAATTGCAGACTGTTGGAAATATAGAAAAATGAAATATCTTATGAAGCCTCAAGATGACCTTTGATTGTAGTTGATAAAATTCGAGATTTTTTTTTAATGGAAAACATGTTTAATTTTAAAATAAAATAAATATACAGACATAAACTTACAAAAAAATCATAGATTTAATTAGTTTTTCATTGGTAGCACTTTATTCTCACTTCTGTAAGTTGCCACTCTTTAAAGATGTCTCTGAACGTCATTTGAACAATTTCATAACATGACACCTTTCGCTTTCCAAACGTTTTATTTTTGGACAGGGATTCCACTATGTTCTATTTTTAGAATATATTAGCGTAGAGCTAGAGGCAGACGATCAAGACAATGACAGTTCAGTGGATTCTAATTAAGTTTTCATGAGGAAAATCAACATTTTGCGGTCAAATAAAATGGTATTAGTGAAAACATAGTTTTTCTAGTCTAGGAGGAATAAAATAAGTTACTCACTTCTTTTAAAGACATTTTCTAGATTTTTGTTTACTTGTGGTAGACGTCAACACTAGGTCGTTCTATACCAAAAAGTTCCGGGTGGTAACGTCATCAGTATCCGAATGCGACACTAAAAATACTGACCTATCGAAATTAGGTTCTTATCGAATTTCGGACACTGCACAATATGTATTTGCATTATTTACATTATTTTTTTTATTCTAAGGTTACCCTTTAGGTTTTGAGCGTACCTAGTCCAGAAGCGCGTCGTGCGCACTAAATTTGATATAAGTTTTCACTACCATCACTGGGTTATTACCTCTGCTTCAGGACTATTAGTCCTCGAGGGTATCATTCGCCCAGTAGTCAGTGATTCTGCACTGACATGGTTTATTAGATATATTTTTTTTTATCGAAAATGACATTTCTTAAATCATGTAATTATTATTAAAGACAATGTTCTCTTCCCTCAGGCATTGTTGACCTTTGCCAATATAGATTATCCTGATTAGGCCCTTTGGTTTTCTGGCTCCCAAAGACTTTTTAATTATTTGGCTTTCAAATATTTTGGCTTTGAATGTGTCTGATGAAGGTCATTCTAGAAACGTGTCGTGTGCACTAAATTTGATATCTACGTTTTCATTACTATCATTTGTATATATATATATATATATATATATATAAAAAAAGAAAAAAAGAAAAAAAAACAACTAAAATGCTAAATTTTTTCTGCACTTGGTATCAATATCTTAAACTGTGAGACAGAAATAGGAATCCTTTAAAGACAGGGGTGAATCTTCAAAGTGCTATATACAGAACATAAAGACGATACATAACAAATCAAAAGTTAGTTAGTACTGACTGTGAACGTGTATTTAATACATACGAGTGATTGATAGGCCACAGGGACGTGCTCTCGGTGAATAAAAAGATCGACTATCCACATATATACACTAGAAATAAAATGAGTTGAAGCGTGGCTATCGACGACATTTGTATCTCCCTTGTCTAGTGTATATATGTGGATAGTCGATCTTGTTATTCACCGGGAGCAAGTCCCTGTGGATAGACTTGATTATCGTTCAATGTCAAGTGAACAGTATGTTTAGATTATCAAATGCAATGTATATTTATTCAAATAGTAAAATTACATAGAACTGGTTTTGAATAGAATGTGTATGTTCAAAACGCAAAATTTGAAACTACTTTAATTTTGGAATCGCAAAATCCCCCCAATTATTTTATGTAATCAACACACACATCTTAAAATATTTCCATACGTCATTTCCTCAATTTCAAAATGGAATCAGTCCAGAAGCCGACGGAAATGAGAAGTGGATCGTCTGCGAAGAAACCGCGAACTGCAATTGTCGCCGACCAATAACCAGTGGACGAGAAACTGATTTTTCTCCAATTTCTTAAATTTATTTTAAAACTAAGAATATTTTACATATAGGTTCCCAGTGGTCGATTTTGGTTTAACGTTTTGACCATGTTTTTCTAATAGCTCTGTCAGAAATACTTTTTTGTTATATTATTTTTCAGTGTTTTGAATTAAGAAACACTGGAGAGATTTTATGAGTTGAAATAAATTTAATAAATAGTGACATCACAGAATCATCATTTTACTTATGGCCATAAAAACATCCACCCATAGTCACATCACCACTATTTTACTTGTGACGATAAAGACATCTACCCATAGTTATGGAACGCCGTAACTGTCTTATAATACAAGTTTTTAAAGTGTCATGCTATTTAAGCTTTACGTTTTATCAAAACTCTGTTACGTTATGTCAATACTTCATTACATCATGACAGTATTTCTTTATGTTATGTCTAAACCCCTTTATATTATGTCATTTTTTTCTTTACGTTATGTCTAAACATCTGTATGTTATGTCGTTTCTCCTTGATGTTATGTCGATATTACTTTACATTATGTCGACATTGCTGTACAATCTGTCAGATGTTTACATCATGTTTGCTCGCTTATATGTTATGTCCATATTTTATTACGTTAAGCTGATAATTCATTACGTTGCGTCGAAACGTCTTACGTTATGCCAATACTTCATTACCTTATGCCAATACTTAACTACGTTATGCAAAAACACCTTAATTTTATGTCAGTTCGTTTTTGTGTTATGTCAGTTCGTCTTTATGTTTTGTCAATTTTCTTTATCTTATGTCAATGTTTCTATACGTTATGCCAGTACTTTGTTTTGATAAAACGTAAAGCTTAAATGGCATGACACTTTAAAAACTTGTATTATAAGACAGTTACGGCGTTCCATACATAGTGATATCACAGAGTCACCATTTTACTTGTGACAACAGAGACATCCATCCGTAATCACATCACAGCAGAGCCATCATTTTGCATGTTACAATAAAACAGTTACCCATAGTCACATCGCAGAACCACAATTTCATTTGTGGCAATAAAGACATCCATCCATAATCCTATAACAGAGCCACCATTTTACTTGTGACAATAAAAACATCAATCCGAAATCACATCTAAGAACCACCATTTTACTTATGAATTTGAAAACATCCATCCATAGTCACACCATAGAGCCGCCATTTTACCTGTGATAATAAAATCATCCATCCATGGTCACATCCAAGAACCACCATGTTACTTGTGACAATAAAAACATCCACACATGATCACATCACAGAACCACCATTGTATTTGTTACAATAAAAACTTTCATCCGTAGTCACATCACAACTCCACCATTTTACTTGTGGCAATAAGAACATCTACACATGATCACATCACAGAACCACCATTTTACTTGTTGCAATAAAAGCTTCCTTCCGTATCCACATCACAAATCAACCATTTTACTTGTGACAATAAAAACATCCATCCGTTGTCACTTCTAAGACCCACCATTTCACTCTCCAACTTTCACTTCCATCCGCAGTCTTATCACAAAGCCACCGTTGAAACCCGTTCTTGTCAAATTAACAACTGCTGGACGTTTACTAACGAGGTAAGTCAGTCCGCTTCTCAATCCCATTAAAATTGGATCTCCTCGCTTGCTCCTTTTTTCTTTGGTGGGAAATATATTATATTATATGACATTGAAAAAAGTCTTGAAAATTTTTGTCATTCAACAAAGTGTTTAATTCTTTATCACTTTGTTTTGTGTACTTGGTGTTGTTTTACAAACTATTTTAGACGTTTATAATTTATTTTACTTGTATAGTATCGTTATACCGTAACGATCCAACACCCTGTAAGATTGATCGTTGACTGGGTTTTCAGACGTTGTATAAAACAACCGTGTTCAATCAAATTGTTTAGTTATATCGTTTTGGACAATAACATACATGTATGTTAAAACTAAGCCAATTAAAATCGTGTTCGTCAAGAGCTACCTTATTTGACGTAAGACGCACTGTAAATGTAATAATTGCAGATTTTCCTTCCACCAGCTGCTCAGCCGAACAAATCCATGGGGTTTGTCGACTACTACTCTTTAAAACCGAGTTCGTATTGTTTGTATAAGGGCTCTTTCTACTAGTGCCTGTGTTTATGATTGATGACTTCCGCTGTTGATATCTTCTTGCTCTCGCCATTGATATTTGTCTATTCATAATGTCTTGGTAATATTTTCCTTCTTCTCTTATGTCACTTTCTATTATGATGGTACATTAAACAATTACTGTAATGTTTGTGGTAAAAGGTAAAAATATGTTGTCACGACGTGGTGCTGGTATTCTCTTGTGAGCCGCGGTTCGTAGTGCCACCGCATATCTTCCGGGTCAGTCTAATTTATATTCGGACATAGACACGAAATACTTTAATCTAATATGGTAAAATATAAAAACAAAAAACTAAAATAAACCAACAACATGTTAGAGGGTTTTGGTATAGAACTATCACACAGTCTTGCTTTTATTGCCAAACAAACGACTGGGAGAGGAAACACATAAAATATTCTCTCCTATATTATGTAATGTTTAATTCTTACCATTGTCGGGCAAAGCTGAAGAAGTAAATCCAACCACAAGACAGACAACCAAAGTTGATAACAGGAATTTGACTACCATGCCTGGAAAAAAATCACAGACATTATGGTGACAGCTTCATGGGTTAAGGATTAGTTTAAGGATTAGTTTAACTGACAATTTAGCAGAATGATTATGTTACTATTTTAGAGCGAGTGAGCTAGTGATTGTTGTTTAACGCTAATTCAGCAATGAGATCCGCTTTGTACTAGACCAATAGCTTTAATTGCTAGCTGTCGCCCCACTCCGACACATTATCCTGATTCCGAGCAAACAAGTCTTTGCTCGTTCTCCTTAATGCTGTGTGCTTAACGGAGAAGCAACAAATATAAATTTTATAGTCTTTGGTTTGACCCGACCGGGGCCCGAATCCATGATCTACAGCACTCGAGGCGAGCACGCACCGACGCGGTATCGGGTCATGATGGAAAATAAACTATGATCATTGCTACAATAATTATAAAAAAGAGATGCAATGAGTTAGTTATTCTTGTATATAACTTGTCGCAGTAATGAAATACCGTTTGTATTAACTGTTGATGTACTGTTCTTTTTCTCTCTCTCATTTTTTCCCTTATATACAGGTTATGGAAAGTATTAATAATCATCTGTTCAAAATAATAAAATTTAATAAATCGTGTTATATCTATTAATTATTTTCTCTGGTACGGTATTTTAAACTTACCTACTATTCCATGTGTCAAAGTCAGAATAGAAGATTGGACTTTTGTATCATTTTACTTATTTGAAATATATCAATACCACGCCCACGACGATTTACCTTTCAATTCCTGATTTTGACCTGAAATTACCCGTTCACCAGGACAAATATTATAAGCGGGTGGATATTAAATAATATATGGATATAGAGATACGGGATTTGTGTGGGTTGAAGAAAGGTGGGCATATTATGTTTGAGATTATATAACAAATTGCTGCTGTGTATGTTTTTTTCCGTGCACGAATATCGAGATATGCAACAAATACTTACATTGTTGCTAGTCATAATCATCATGATAATATGTCTCAAGTCCGGCTGAAAGGTATGATAAGGTGCACAATCATGGTTATGTCACAGTTTATTTACAATTCGTAATACATGTACTTCCTACGGAAATAGTTTTAAACAAAGTAGATACATGTTTGAGGGAGTAAACAGGTAGCACGAGTTAAAGGAAATGTAAAACAAATAGCCAATACAGGATATATACAATACTATGAGACCATAAAAATATCCCCGATTCGAAACTACCCCGAATTCTTCAGACTTTATTTATGTCTTTGTAAAACACCGAAACTTTCCTTGTCGTTGGTTCTTTGTATTAGAGGATTTCCAGTTTGTCGTAAAACATCTGACGTTGTTTCTTTGTGTTGGAATATTTCCAATTATTCTTAAAACACTGACATATCCACACAAGTCTTCAGTAATCCACGTTGTTTCGTTTTGTTAGAATTATTTGGAAGTCGATAAAACTGTCGTTAATTGATGGAAGGAAGTTGCTAACAAGGAAGCTACTGAAGTTGAAATCATCAATTCAAAAGTTTTACGGTCATCATTATGACTTGGTTAACCGTCAGTGGTGACCATGCATATGTTTCCCTCCTTCATCTTCGTCACACGACTGGTCAGTGGTGTCACTAGTGGAGCATGAACTGTTTACCCTTCTAGAGTACATGAGTTCACCCCCACCCCTGCTCAGTTTCAGAGTGGGGTTAGTTTTTCCATGTTGATGTTTTGTCGACCATATTATGTCTTTTTGGTCATTTTTCTGTTGAAATGTCGTTCCTTCGAGTTACGTCTGCTGGGTAGCCCTTTGGTATCTTCAAACTTTTCTTGGCTTCTAAAGTAAACAATTTCCCCTCCAAGGAATGTTGGAAATGTATGTATGAATACAAAATTATTGATTCCTCTGTGAACTACCATATTACTATTAACGGTCCTGTTTATATTCGGCTTTTCTGACTGCACCGTATAATGTAGACGTTTGTAACGGGGGAGGGAGGGGGGGGGTTCTTCTCTAGACTAAAACGTTTATAGTGTAGCAGAATATATTCGGGCTCTCCGAGTGCACCAAAAGGTACATGTTGGTAACGAGGTATTCTCATCCCTACACATTTAAAGTGTAGCAGAATACTTAACTTGAGCTGGAGTTCCAAGAAGCACAGATGAATGTCATACTGAAACGTGTTCGCGTCATCCATTTAAAAACAAGTTGCCATGACATCCCCACTGAAGACGTTACTGAAGTTCGTTCCTACTATCAATTAGTGGCCGTCGTGGTCGTGATCGTATGGTAGTTGGATTTAAAACTATCTATGCAATCATTGAAGTGTCTATCACCACAAAAGTTGTGAGTTCGAATCACGCTCATGGCGGGATGTACTCGATACAACATTTTGTGATAACGTTTGTCAGTGACTTGCGGCAGGTCGGTTGTTTTCGCCAGGTACTCCACCAATATTAAACTTACCGTCACGATATAACTGAAATATTGTTGAATGTGGAGTTAAAACTCCATAACCCTACTATAAATTAATATATTGAACTTATCCATATTTAGGTTCCATAAGGAAATACAAATGTATGTCAATACCATAATATGAAAGTTAACCATAGCGAATCTTGTTTCTTTCAGGTCCCCGAAGACACATACGGTACCAGAGACGATACTCCTTTAACATCCATGCACTGAAAAGTAACGTTTAACATACATGTATCAGAAAATTTACAAACCTCCGCTAAGTTCGAGTTCTAACGCACACCCGCCCATTTCATTGTCAACTATTTGTATACAATGTAATTGTTGTCATTATTTCGCTTAAAAAAATAATAAATGACAATGAATATCTTCAGTTTTCGGTAGATTTTCATCTTTCCTCTATCGCTGACTAGCATTCTATATTTACCGGCAAGACACTATAAGCAACATAACTGCTGAAATATTCCCTGTAGTTTCATATATTGTCGTGGTTTCCAATTATTCGTAATCATCTTCTTACGAATCGGTGGGAATTGAAATGCGATTACTGAGTATTTGGCCGGGAAATGGATGTTCCAGAATTAATTAGGATAAATTCAGGAGTATCGAATTTAGCATTTTCTATCATAAGCAATAGTGCAAAACATCATCTTTACATGAGCGATACATGTGAATTCGTGTGAGCTTCTAGTTTAAAATGAAATATTGTGAGTATAAGCAAGGATTTGTATACTATTTGAATCCTTGGTATAACACAATATAGATATCACATGTTTATGATGTTCTAGGAATCATGTATTTCAGCTGCGTCCTCACAAATCATTAAAATAATCTGGTGTTACATATATTAACGAAACGTGTTGGCAGTAGACAGTAAGCAGTCCGCTGTCTTATATGGACTTCCATCCATCATAAATTCTTTTTGTTTGAATATTAATACTTTTTTTCGATAAATAATAAATTTTAAATGGAACTGTTCTTTCAAACAATAGGTAATGGCAGTGTACGTGTCTTGATTTTTTTTTTAAATATTTGTCGATATTGTTGAAAATGTTTTTTTTTTATCAAATGTTTTTTATAAATTTTATCAAATGTTTTTTAAGAATTTTATAAAATGTTTTTTTTTTTATTTATAACAATATTTATTATAAAATGTCAAATATGCTATTGAAAATTTAGTATCTATTTGCAATTTTATTATACTTTTTGATTTTTTTTTTTATTATATATTATATCGGTGAACAATTTACCTCAGAGGACCAGGTAACCTCAAAGGGCTACGCATATTTACACGGAATAAATTATTAGAAAAGTGTCAATAACACAAGCCGTTGTCATATTTTATCTCTCAAGTTTCATTTATGAACATATAATTTTTTAATAATATTACACAGTAAACAAGGAATTCTTGAAGGAACAACTAAAAGCATTACATTTCCAATAATAGCTGTAATATCAGAGGCGTTTCTCACTTCTTGATTAAAATGTTATTCCTGGGTTCGGATTAGTTTTATCATTGTCTTTTTGAATTTTAAAATAACTACAAATGTACAAGTACTGTACTAGCATCTGAAAATATAAAGAATGAGTTTGAAACATTTAGTACCATGGTGTCTTAATATTTATATTGGTATGTCCACATGGTCGTTAACAAATAAGAAACTCCACTCTTGGCCTTTGATACAGGTCCAACACAATCAAACAAGACTCGATTAACAGGTTCTTCAAACCTGGTATTGGCATAAGAAGAGATCATGATATTTTCTTGTTCGGTTTACAAACAACATGAGATACCTGCCAAAACCTGTATTACTCTTAAGACATCACGTTCTTAAAAGCCTAGGCTATAGAAAACATGTTGTAAAATCTTGTTGCACAGTTTTCCTCGAACTTAATTGACCAGCCAATGGAATGTCATGATCAGGTTCCATTATCACCTGATTACAGATTTTAGCCAATATTAACTGGCGATGTTGGGGAGCATCGGCTTATCTCTCCTTTCTCGTTAAAATGTCATATTGCCATCTTGCAATTTGTCCTCCGGTCTTTCAGAGTTTTCATTTTGCTCCTGGATAAGCATATTTCTATTGGATATATGGTTTACGTCTGAACATGACGTAATTATAACAGTAGTCTGTGAATGGAGATAATTGTTGCCGTTTGTTACATTATTGTTGGAGAAGACGTTTCTAAGTTTTCTAACTAGAGTCCTATCCAATTGTTTATCATTGAACAATAAAATACGTTTAAAGTATTGTTCTTCCATAAGAGTTTTCATTAAAATGACATGGTCGTGGTCTTATGGTAGTTGGATTTACAACTACATATGCAGTAGGTGCCTATCACCACTAACGTTGTGAGTTCGAATCCCGCTCAGGACAAGGTGTACAACATTATGTGATAAAGTTTGTCAGTGATTTTGCGGCAGGTCGGTGGTTTTCTCCGGGTACTCTGGTTTCCTCCACCAATAAAACTGACCACCACGATATAACTGAAATATTGTTGAAAGTGACTTCAAACACCATAAAACCAAACCGAACCAAAACCATTAGTATATAAGAAGGGGGCATATATTTACTGAGGTGATGGTTCGGTGGTATTATATAACCTGTATTCTTCAATAAAGATTGCCATGCCCGTAGTGATAAATCCATCTATATTTGATTACTTGGTTACTGTTGAATTATTATTATCTTAATTACATATATTTGACTGTCATTGGTTAAAAAGACTTCCGTGGTAAGAAGATGTCCTCTCAGTTTACACTGCAATAATCTGTTGCCGGAACAATTTTCCTATCTTAAGAAAACAAATTGCGATAAATTTATCGTGTTGAAAATATTTGCTTAAAATTAATATTGATTAAACGCATTTTTAGAGTTTATATGTTAAACAGTGCACATGCACTCTAACGCTAAAAAATCCTGTAACAACCTTTGGTATCTATTTCAGCAGAGCAATTTATTACTTCTTTAAAACTTATTAAATTTGTTATCTCACTTTTTAAACGCCCCCATTCTATTTAAATAGTATACTTGGAATTTGTTAACTCTTTTAAGCTAAGAAAATAAAGCTATCATATTTCACTTCGCGTGTACCAATATCAACTTTATCACTGACGCCAATGTCCGAAAAGTCAAATTACGGCCACTAGAATATTCATGACGCCCATCTTATAATATTTATAGGGGCTAGATAATACAGGTTATTCAACAGTGTATGATGTCTAAGGAACTAAAGCGTTTCAACGCTGTCTGGTGTGTAGGAAAGCGGTTCACCAATGTCTGATATCTAGTGAACCCAGTATAAAAGAATTTCACCAGTGTCTGAATGCCTATGGAAATAGGGAATCAAAATGTTCATTAGTGTCGTGTCTGATGTCTATAGTCAGTAAGGAATAAATAAATAATATATGTACATTATCAAATAATACAACTTTATTTGTGCGAGCCTCAGACACATGTATAAAGCCGATTCTATCTTTCTGGCCTGTTTCGCAGCGAATGCAAATAATTATTTCTACCGACAATGTACGAATATTCTGTTTATCATGCAAGGTCAAAAGGTCCAAAACGCCTCCCATCTCAGTTTTACTAAAAACAACACAGGTATGCGTCATACCAATCTTTTTTCACAGAGTGTTCTCTCTGAGGAGTCGTATCTTTTATGTATTGAGGGTTTTTTAATTTATTTTTTTTGTGTTTACGCAGCTATGTTACATCCGTTCTATACTGTTGCCGTTTATTTTTCCGTTCGCTCTACATTAATCGGATACCGGGTTCCTGTTATTTGTATACTAAACGAATAGACATCAAGCAAAAATGTATTCGTATACCTCTATTGTATAAAAACACTCATTCTCCAATCTGAGCTTAGAACATATACAAGAAAAGTTTGAAGATACAACACGGTAAATCAAAAGCCTGAAACCAAAGAAGAACAACCAATGCAATGGTCAACAGAAACTGGACAAAAAGATAGACAATGATATACAAAACAATACACAAAGGATTGAACAACAAGAACCCAACGACAATAATAAAAAGGATAATGAACTCGTGTGCTCCGGAACGGTCGGCAGTTCCTGCACCACTAGTGGCATCGGTCATGTTACTCTTGCTAAATATCTGGTAATAAGTCGTAAGAGAGACAGATAATGGGACTGTGACAATCTGATTAAAGTCACATCTCGCACTTCCTCCCTGTTACTGTTATGTCTCGGCATGGAAGATACGAGGGAACCTCATTATAGGTCAGCAGCGAGTGACCCTATGTCATGAATATTTAATGATATGATAAATACGGGTTATGATCTTTTTTCTACCAATCAAAATTATAACCCTTTCTTAGTCACATAAGCGCCATTTTTATTGAACGGTAACATAAGGTCACACACGCATGTGACCCGTAATGGTGTTTCTTCAGGTCTCCCATGTCGTAACATATCATATAAGATTGGGATTGTGATAACAACACACGGACACATATCCGTGATAATCTTTGACACATATCCGTGATAATCTTTGACACACATCCGTGATAATCTTTGACACATATCCGTGATAATCGTTGACATATATCCGTGATAATCTTTGACACATATCGGTTTTAATCTTTGACACATATCCGTGATAATCTTTGACACATATAATCCTTAATAATTAAACAAGTCATTATGCATGGCGACGGTAAAACTTTCGAAGTAATGGCTTTAACTTAACCACTTGGAGCAACTGGGGCGATACTAGTAGTTTTCTTTCTAGCAGCAATGAAATCCTGAAATGAACCACAATCTCTGGAATATCGTATCAATTAAGAGATAGACTCCATATTCAGATGCTGCTGGAATGTTGCTACATTAAAATTTCGTTCTTGACCCTCCATCACTGTCAATTTCTGTGTGGGTCAAGGTTTGAATCTGATCTAGCAGTATACGTGGTTTCCTTTATTTCAGGTTCAATGGTATATATGCGATCAACATAGTCACCAAGCTTGGAATCATTTAATTAAAGGACATCGCCCATATAGCGGAACGTGAAATTCAAAGATCTATAGACTAGCTTCATTTCGTGTTTCTAAAGAAGTGTCTGCATGAAGTCCGTTTCATACAAATAAAGAAACGAAACAAGTTGAAGATAAGGAGGGCACAGTTTGTAGCCATATGAGTGCCGACTGTTGGTGGAAAACACGTGCATCAAACACAACAAATATGTTGTCAAACAGCACTTTGTGTTAGAATCTTTGGGTTGTTTTTACAAAATAAGATTTGACCTTTCCTTAAACAAGATATTTGTATTAGTAAGAGACCGTATCTTTGGTGTGATGGTTGGCTCGCCTCGATTGCGGTAGATCATGGGTTCGAGTCCCGCTAGGGTCACACCAAACACTATAAAATTGGTAAGAATGTGGACATACCACCTCCTTCCTCTTGGTCTGACAGAAGTGATAAATATCATTTATATATTATTTATATATTATTCTATAATTTTTTCAATGCACAGTGTTATCAAACAGATCAATTTAAAGCCCTTTAAATCTGACAGTCATCAAACATTGAACTGGGTGGATGCAAGCTATTTCTGATACATGGTCGACAAAAAAATATATATGTCTTCCTCAAACCAGATCAAAGATAGATTTCTACCTTGGCCCAAAGTATATCCAGATACGCCTAGATGTAATTTATTACCCTAGTCTGCATATATTTTGATAATTAAACATGAGAATCACTTGGTAACATGAACGACCACGCAAAAGTTTGAAGTCCAATAATAGGGACAAAAATATTATTGTTACGACCGGTTAGAGTTGTGATAAAATGATTAACTTCGTTTATCAGTTACTGATATTACATAGGCGAAAAAAAAGTGTAATGAGAGAACACCCTATTGACTTTTTCTGTGATGTTTAGACATCTATTTCGTCATGAGCATATTACTGCATCTACTGTAGTCTTGCCTCGTATTCTAGTATGTAATAAAGAGAGAGCTTATGTGCAGTGTCTGTTACTCAAACCTATTCAATTTAGTAATATTTTAAATATTACTATCTCGGTATATCTGAAATCATGACAGATAAGCGGGATAGGTGGCATTTGGCTTTGTAGGAAGTGGAATGTTGTATTCCTTAATTCTATACTTTCTAGTCACTTGTCCATGCCAGAGTTGCTGCGGACCTGTAGCTCTTATGGTCTTTTTTTTTGTATCACAAGAGGTACGGTTCCGCAGCTAATGTCAGAGATGACGGAGAGCAATGACTGGGCCAATTATTTTTGCTAACCTGAAGCTGAGTTTGAGATATATTTCATTTACACTCTTCCTCCCCTTTTCTTAGTAGTAAAAATGAACGGGACATGTTTGGGACCATATAGTGCACATTGCTGATGAGAGCACTATAATATTCTTCAGGAGAAGACTTCGTAAGTTCGAAAAAGTTGTGTGCGATTCTAAATTTGTTATATTTAACAAATAAAATCTGCTTACACTAAAATAAAGTGATTTATTTACTTGTTAAGATAATGACATATAGGGGGGCTGGGTATACGCGTTTTATATGTTTAAACATATTTTAAGACTGGCATATACAAGATGAATAGTGACAGTGATCTAGAAAAAGTTCGTTGGCAAAAGGACAAAATATACCTGTATTTTCATAACACCGTTTTCGTCATTGATCATTCGGGATGATTATAAGAACAGTTCGCCCAACCTACCCTTGAACTAACAGACATTCAATAAATAACCATTATTTTATAAATATACCACATTGGTATCAATCAGAGCGATTTAAAGGCTTCTTCAGAGTTGACAGTTATCAAACATGGGTGGGTTTAAAGTGAAATTCTGATATATTGCAGACAAAAAATGATATGTGTTTCAAGCAAGATCAAAGAGACGTGTGGTTGTAGGGAATGAGGTCGTATCAAACACACTGCAAGAGATTCAACAGTCCTTTGTTTTATCTGACCTGTTGAATCCATAGTTTATGTACGAGCGCTTTATATCATTTCTAGACAAAATAACCATGCTTCGTATTGTATTGCGGTGGTCTGGTTTCAAGCAATTCATTACGTTTTCAATTTACATACAGAATTTGTTGTCTTTCTTGAAGACGTAGTCCATAACGGGTTATTGACGCACCTAGCCCCTGTGGATTTTCATAGATTGCCGAATTGTGAGAATGTGTCGACAACAGCCATTTCATGATCGGCGAACATGTAATAATCATTATTAGATATAAAAACTTTAAAGTACTTGCGTCTTGCTCATGAATTAATATTCTTATTCACATGTCACGTGCCACGTGTCGTTCCCGTAACGTTTGATTGTGTCAATACCTTGTAGTGTTCCATTTCTATTTTTGTTATATTTGACCGTACAAACAAAAATAATATATATTTACTATACTTATATAGATATATATTTTTTTTTAATAATTTTACTTTTTATTGTTGTTCAATTTACAATTTACATATCATGTTTACCATGTTCATATCTGCATAATAAATATTTCATTCTTCAAAGGAATGTCTGTTTTTTATTAACTTTACGATTCATAAACTATGTAGGAGAAAATATAATAAACAAAAAACAAACAAAGAATCATAAAAACAACCTTTGCACCTATTGTTGTACTTCATTGTGTTTTTTTTTTACCTTCTTTGTATTTTATCTATACATTACATGATTCATTGATTGGTTGATTTTTGGTGTTTAACACCACTTTCAGCAATATTTCAGCTATATCATGGCGACCAGTTTTAGTGATGGAAGAAGCCGGAGAGCACCACCGACCATCGGCAAGCAACTGGTAAACTTTATCACTTGCGGCTGCGAGTCGAGTGCACCTTTTTTGTAAATTACAAAGCCGGGCACGCACCCACGCCGTATTGATTGATTGATTGATTAATTGATTGATTGATTGATTGATTGATTGATTGATTGATTGATTGATTGATTGATGTTTAACGTCCAGCGAGCAATTTTTCAGCTATATTCATGACGAGCCCACGTCGTATTGGCGATAGCTGGGCTTGTATGAGTTGTTAGGTAATCCAACTAGCTAACTCATTGAGCCACCTTTCTATACATTACAACCTCGTCTGGCTGTGTAACTGCACATAGCAAAACATATAAATTTGTTAGAAAATTTAATTGTCAACATTAATGACACCATGGAAATCTGTCATTGCATAATACTGTAGATGTAAATTAAAGTATGTTTCCTAGGAAATCGATAGCCTTCCGTGCAGTGAACTTGGATTTTTTCCTAGTTACTTTTCGGTGTTTTATCTGTAATTTTCTGTTTTAAAGTATTTGAGGCCTTTCACTTTCAACTGCTTTGGGGGAAAATCACAATTGAAAAAGTAAAATACATCAAAGTTTTGTTTAATAAAGAAAAAAAAAACGTAGATATCAAATTTATTGCGTGCGACGCGTTTCAGGACTGACCTTCATCGTTTCAGGACTGACCTTCATCGTTTCAGGACTGACCTTCATCGTTTCAGGACTGACCTTCATCGTTGGGTGTTCTCAATATCAAAAGCCTTGATTTGGAAGCCATATAATTATTACACTACAATAAACATCATCTTCGCTAGCCAAGGGTTACGATCCGCTCTATTCATCTCGAGTAGAGCGGATCGTAATCCTTGGCTAGCGAAGATGAATAAACATCTGCATTTTTTTTTGTCGTCACTGTCCATTATGTACAGTCCCTGCTTCTTTCCCAGATTTTCATTAAAAAAAAAATATCGAAAACATGGGCGTAGCTAGATTGACGCGAATACGCACAGTTGTACGTGTACACTTCATTTGACTGAACAAGCAAATGTTGACTTTCCATTTTAAGTTTTTTGCTTTGAACAAAACTTAGGTCATTGAAACATTTGGTTGTAAGTATGCCTATTAATTATGCATAATATCAATAGATTAATATTATAAAATAATATTATAATATCTATAACAAAATACATTACCTCTAATATAATTGTTTAAATTTTACATGTAAATAATTCTAAGTGTTTCTTAAATTTTCTTCTTATCTTCGACTAAGCTCAAGAAGCGTGCATGTCGTGTGGCAGTAGAAATGGAATGAGATTTTGAGCATATGGCTATGGATTCCGGTCACGAGGGGTTTTCTTATAGATGTTTTTTTTCACTCTCTTCCTACATTGTGCGAAGGTAGCTAGTGGGAATATTTCTTCATTTATAGTTGTAAGCTATTTATTGCTATAAAACCAAGGATTTATATATTTCTACTATACAAATCCTTGATAAAACTTAAATTTTCATTTACAATTAATTCAGAAAAGTCAGTTATAGTCCGGAATTTGAGACTAAAATGTAAGGAATTGAAATACATATCATAATCAATATTAAACTTATCAAAAATAAAGCATTAAAAATATAATTAACCCAAGGATTTGTATACTAGACTTATATATTAATGATAATTTATCAGTGGTAGACTGGTTGAAGAAAGACAACTCTGACCCATCTCTTACATTACCAATAAAATGTTGTTTTTTAAACGAAAAACATCATTTACGATGACCAATTAGGGTTTCGCAGTGAGCAGGTATGATTTTAATAAATGACCTTTTATTTAATAAGAATCAATTTCATGTTTGGCGCCAAAATGTCACTAAGCTGGAATTTGACATGTCTGCGCAAACACTGGATGTAGTTCCTGGAAACCTCACAACCGACTTACCAATATAATTCATATTCATACCCATATCATAAATTATCAAAATGTAAATAAGAATAAGACCAATGTTCTCATATCAATATATTTTATGAAATAATTGCATGGTATGCGATATATGGACAATGTTTTAGCATTAAAAATAAAATGCTATTAAGAACTATTTAGGTCAATCGTCACTTCCGGATATGATCAAGAGATAGAATTTCGACAATTCTAATGTTTTGGTGTTGTGTTTGATTTGGGATCATTCAGAATGTCTGATTGATTGCCATTTAATCAATGCCATAATCATTACAGTAACAGATATAGAAATGGAAAACACTACCTCTTTATAAAAGGATGATCCACGCAACTCGATAAGTACGAAAACGCAGTTCTTCTTGAGGAAGAGAATTAGTTTCAGTTTTCAACGGCCTTGGCCCAACTTTGACCTTAGCTTCATCCACACCCGGTCTCCTCTTAATAATGTGATATATGAACGACAGTAAAACTTCACATAATATTATTGAAAGCAATATTTCAACTAGACGCAGTTCTGGCAACCACCTAAAATCGAAATTCTAAAGCCCACAGCACAGACACTTATTTCATCATCGTTAGGGATGTTAAAGGTATCGTCAGCTGGGCACTCGCCTATCTGTCACCATGTTAACCTTTGATGTTACAAACTGCGTTAAAACAGCCCAGAATTTATTAGAAAGGCAAAAAACTAGAATTATTAAATCCAATAATATCAATCTTGCAAACAATATTAAAAAATTCATATTTCTCTGCATAATATTTCTTTACGAACGATTTATTTCTTGTTGTTTTTTTGCTTCTGACTGAAAAATCGACGCCATCTTGAGAGAAACGCATCACATGGCTGCTGCAAATTTAGCTCGGATCACGTTATTTTCATTAAAATATTTGAAAACGATGCCCTTTTGTAATCATTTGAGGTCCTTCAAGGGGATGATATATTTTTCCGTGTAATTTATTGGTAATTTAATTGCTTTCATCGTAATTTAAAATCACTAATGTTTAGTAACGAATAATTTACTTCAGATTGAATTGGACCTCCCAGGACCATATTTTTAAAAGAATTTAACCATCTCAGTATAATTAAAAAACAACAAAATGTTAATAGTCCTAAGCGAATCTTTGCGATAACTAATTCC
>MJUT01003477.1:724730-774703 GCA_002080005.1 Gigantidas platifrons
AAAAAAAACGGCAGATTTTGACAGACACTTTTGCTGACGGTGGTCCTACTCAAAGAGCTGTAACTTTTGAATGACTCCAAGCATTGAAAAAATAATTACATCATTGTGTTTCTAATAAAAATACCTTTCTCGTGATATACAACACATGCTTGATTTTTTTAATTTTTTTATTTGCTTGACATCCCTATCATCGTGCAATGGTCCAGCCCTAGTGTGGCTAGAGTGAATTTTTCTGCATATATTAACTATTTTTGTTGTCTTTCATTGATATGCCATATAGATGCTCAATAATTTTGTCTAGTCCTAGCTGCGGAACCGTAGCCCTTTATGGTCCCTTTTTTTCTTTTTTTTTTGGCGGACCATACTGGTCGGGGAGTAGTTCTCGCCAACTGTCTGTGATCACGAATTTTCGTCTGATTTTTTCACCATCATTAAAGAACGTCGTACCAATCCTTTGTATTAATTTTTATCGAATTGCATTGTGAAATATCGTTAAAATCGGATAAAAACCCTACTGCACCCCACATTCTGTCATAACATCAACAGGGGGTCACGTGTGTTGGTACTCTTAAAATAGAAAAACACATGGTATGATCATCAGAGAATCTAGTGACACCATATTTCCAATATATCTCTACAAATCTTTAAGATCTTTCTAAAAAGTGTCACACTTTGCCTTATTACTCATCCCTACAATCCAAAATACTCACGGTTGCAGAATAAAAATAGATTCCATGTGGATGCAAATGGCCGCCTGCGCATGCACTGTTTACGTCATCAATTACCTTGACCGCTAATTTATACATGGATCCTATATTATCACATTGGGCATAAAACATGGACAAAATATTAAAATTAATTCTAGAAAAGCTGGAATTATTACTTTTCATTAATAAAATGAAAATTATCAGGTAAACTACGGTTGAAAAGGATGTATTTTACGGAATGGCGGAGCGGCGTGGGGATGGCATGAGAGCCTTTAAAACAGCGATGAATAATTATAAGAGTTTTCTACAAACTAATGCAAAAACCTGTTAACTTTTTAAGAAAGGGTTTTAATTTTCTAAAATGTCGTTTTTCTTTCCTTTTGATGCTTTAGCTTCACAAAAACAATATTTTTTTAAAGTTGGCAAGAATTGCTTCTGTTGCGGCCATTTTCTGTTAAAAAACGCAACATCGTAATAATGGATCCCCGATCAGCGTGCGCTCTCCTTTATGAAAATCCATTTCGTAGGTAAATCATTATGGTTCATGCAAAATAATAATGGGGTGAAACAAAGGTTTCTCGACTGTTTTTTTTAAATATTGGATAAAAAACGTAAAAAATGGCGAGAACTACTCCCCGACCAGTAGGCTACGGATTTTCCCTATACAAAAACTTGCAGAATTTGCGACCTTTGACATCATAGTATCATACGCAAATCGGATGCCGGAGAAGTCTTGTTCTGTTACGGCTTTTACATAACTTGTACTTTCGTGAATGGAACCTGTATTTATTGGTTGTAAAAATGCAAGAAGTGTGTATTATATCCGCTTTTATCAGGAATAAAGTCAGAAAAATTAATAAAGAAAGTCTGATCGGCAAACGAAAGTACAAGTTGTGTAAAAGCCGTAACAGAACAAGACTTCTCCGGCATCCGATTTGCGTATTATATGATGGTGTCAAGATGGCGTCCAGAGTAGGCGGGATTAAGCTGTAATCAGATATTTGTTGTAATAAATAGAAGGATATTAATAATTTTGCATAGATAATAATGTAGAGTGATAGAAAAATATTTGAGGAAACGAAACATACACAATTGGCTACGCACACTTGGTGTCCAATTGCCAGAAACCCCTGGAAAGGTGCGACTCAATCGAGGTCACAAATTCCACAAGTTTTTGTATAGGGGAAATCCGTAGCCCTATGGTCTGCCAAAAGAAAAAAAAAAAAGGACCATAAAGGGCTACGGTTCCGCAGCTAGTCTAGTCCTTGCCCTTCTTGGAATTCAAGTCCTTTCTGTGAGATACGATAACGTAACCCTCAGTCCGCTTGTGCGGGAGCAAGCGGACTGAGGGTTATGCTATCGTATCTACCATTCACCCTAATCTCCTTGAGATTGGACTTCCGAAAGAAATTTTCTGCTATTTATCTCCAGTTTAATCTCGTCACAAGTACTATGAAAGGTATTCTAGAAATTTAAAATCTGACCCCTGGCCCTGGTGCATTCTGATGCATATTTTGGTATTGACTGATTATGTCGGACCAAGTGAAGGTAAGGCCACATTTAAAGATATGTTTGTTTGCCCTTTCCCTAACCCACTTTTCACAATAGGGTAGGTAGGTAAAAAGTTTTGTATTGGTCTACAGAATTTTAAATCTGTCAGTTGATGTCATAAACAACAGTTTTCTAAAGGTTGTCACTGTAAATATTGTAAAGAGAATAAAAAATCTGTAGCAAAGTGAGATGTTCTGCAGTTGATCCCACCTAATTGTAACTGCATTGGTGGCTAAATGGTTAGCGTGCTCGCCTCGAGTTCAGTAGATCGTGGGTTCGAACCCCGGTCGGGTCAAATCAAAGACTATAAAATTGGTATTTGTTGCTTCTCCTCTAAGCACAGAGCATTAAGGAAAAAGAGCAAAGACTGGTTAGCTCGGAATCAGAAAATAATGTGTCCAAGTGGAGCGACATGTCTACCCGCGGACTGTTATTTTATTGAGCTAGCACTTTAAAAATCCGACTCAACGTGTTGGTCTAGAACAAAGCAGATGTCATCATCATCTCGTTGAAAATTAACTTGTTCTCGCAATGATATAGCTGAAAAATTGCTGAATTGGCACTAAACATCAATCACTCACTCCACCTAATAATTAATTTTCTATTTTCAGATATGGCGGGAATGCCTTTAAATCCAGTGGAATCAAGAAGTTTGCTGAACATCTGCAGATAAAATGTCTGCAGAGTAAAAAAAATAAAGATGGAGTTTTCTTGGAATCTGTGTCATCAAATCTACAACAAAATTATTAATTGGAAAACAGACATGCCACTTGTTTGCTAAGGAGGAAACATAGTCAAGCTTTTTATCTCATGAAGTATCCAGAGCACAAGTTGTCAATGGAGACGGCTTTGCCGTCATCAGTACAATGTTGGCTCGGTAATGAACTGGAGATAAGAGGTATTGACTCTGTTGTCTACTCTCGCTATATAATTCACCTGCTTCTTGAAGATCATGATGAGGAATGCACCGAGTATTTGGAACTTTTCTTTAATCCAAGGTTGGACATCAAGAGTAAATTAAAAAGTCATAAAAAGTTGTATAACCAGGAAGAAAAGAAGAAGAAAGCTGCTATCGAATGTCTTCAGGCTGTCTCGGAGGAGGTATTTTGATATTTTAGTTTGCTGTTGATTTTTTGACAATGAATTCACCCCAGGGTTTGAAATTAGCAGTCGCCCACTCGGCCAATTGCGAGTAAATTTCAGTGTGGGCCCTTAAAAATCTCATCTCAGTCGTCCACTTGGCGAGTGAATATTAGAAAAAATTAAATAGTGTAAATCTATATGTAATAATTCCTATTCACCAAGATCGAAATCTGAAAAATATTGACATTTCCATCGATCGATTTTAAGCCCCGATTTTTTGTTTTGATGTCCGCTTATATTACGCTTCGCTCTATGAACTTAGAGTAGTAGTAGCCTGGGAACCAGCTTATTTTGATGTATGCGAATCTTATCTCCACTTAAGGAGATTTACGGCTGTTCTAGTTAACACCTCCGTATAAGGATGTCAATTTTTACATTATTTTGCGTCATTTAAGAATTGAAATAAAGAATTTAGTTGTTGTTGTAAAGGGATTTAGGTAACAAATAATTCTTTAAACAACGATGATTTCTCTGTTGTCTTTCACAAACCATGCTGTTTTCTGTGGAGTCATATTATGGAATTTTATAGTACACTTTTCCGACTTTGATTTTTATTTTACATGTTCGTTCAAAATATCCGGTTGGCGAAATGTTCTCCAAGCCGATTTAAGTCAGTTCTTTTTGGGGAACTCTGGGCCTCTTAAAAGGCAAAATGAACAGAGAACACAATATTTTAGAGATTACGCTCTAGATAATTTTTATAGGAATGGAAACAAAACCGTCCATGGTTAGTTGATACTGAAACCGGCATGGTTTATTCATATTGCAAGGAAAAAAAAAAATGAAAATTCAATTTACTACAGGATGTACAAGCTACAAACATCCACACCATATGTCAAGCTCTAAATTGCCCTGAAATTTGATTTTAACTATAAATTTTTGAAGTCGAAGTGTATTGGTGCATGTAAAATAAGTTTATCTTGAGGAAAATATTTTGGAAATTTTTTATCTTCTGTATTAAATTATAGTTTCTGAATGGCCAATTTTGCTGCCAGAAAATGGCCAGAATGTAGGATTTTACACCATTTATCCCAGGTCTTCAGAGGGCTTTGAGCTGCCCCCGAACCCCCTGCAGTAAGGCACCTTGCAAGCGAGGTGGCAGGTGCACCTGATGTGCCCCTAACAAATTGTGTGGACTACCAAAATTAATTTGGTAGGGGCCCACTTGGCCCCTGAAATATTTCCCTAGCTTCAAACCCTGCACCCCTTAAAAAGGACAGTGACACAGCCCTTCCCTATTACAGCCAATTCTCCAATGCCAAAGTTTTAACTGAAATACTGTGGATTCATTTTTATTCGTGGGTATCAATTTTCGTGGATAGAAGAAAAAATGCAGTTCGTGGGATACGTAAATTCGTGGATAGCTGTTCCACAGATAACAAAAAAGTTTAAAATTCGTTCAAAATATGCGCGTATGCGTAAGTCGTCAAAATCCCAGCTTCATAATTCATCATTAAAATGTTCATTTCAAACTTTGATTATAAGCGTGGACGCAATTTACTATTTAAAATTGTCTTGTCGGAATTTGATAAGGTATTTTAATCCCTTTGATGTACAAATGATTGAAATCAATTAGGACACATCTTACACTCATTAGAAAATGATCAAAAGTGTGAAAGCACGCTTACTATGTTTGCAGCCCAAGCTGGCACCCAATTGTCCCAAGCCATACTAGTAATACAATAGTAAAAATTACTCAACTCACGTTTTTGCTAAAAATACTGAGGGGAGCATGTTTCCTTCATAATAAAAAAAATGTCCTTCAACAGTGGTTAAAAAAAAAAAAAAAAAAGTGGTTAAAGTCCGGTAGTATAAAGGTTAAAGCTCCAGCCATGCCAGGCTTGCCCGATCCATTGAACTGCAGTAACCAACGTGATGTATTTGTAACCCAGGCAGCCAACGACGGCGTTGATACCATGATCACCGCTACTCCATCTAACCCTACTAGAAAACGCAAACGGGGAGACTACAACTACTACGATGATGAGACCCGTGCCAAAATCGCCAGATTTTCAGTTGAAAATGGTGTCGCCAGAGCAGCACTGAAGTTTTCCCGTGACCTTGACAAGAAAGTGAGCGACATCCGTAAAATGTTATTTTGAAAAAATGTTGTTTCTGTCCAGAATAAAGATACAAACATGCTTAGACGACAATGTATCGAAATATTATTTGAAAAGCAATTTATGTCCTCTCAGCTCCCTTTAAAATTGCTTAGTGAAATGTTATTTTGATAAAATGTCGTTTTTGTCCAGGATAAAGAAACAAACATCCTTTGACGACAATTTAATATCGAAATATTATTTGAAAAGTGTGTTGTTTTCCATGATTTCTTTTTAGTGGATAAAATTTGATACAGCTTAAAGTTAATGTCAAAACGCGTGTCCGTATGACAGATAAATATGTTGTTGGTCAAAGGTGTGAAATTTTAATTTATAATCTCCTGTCACACACAAAATTACCCACGGGCAAAGTACCTTATCGTTAATTGTATCTGTTTGTCTCCTATAATCAATAATAATTAAAATATAAGCACATTTTGTCAAATTATTAATTAACAACATGCACTTTTATTTTGCATGAAATCTGAGTAATCAACCGACTTTTTAAAAAATTTATTTTATATTCTAAAGATCTTATTATTCATTTTATTTGCAAAACATGTGTTATTGTTGCCATGCACTTCGTATATCAACACTATATTAGAACTACAAAACAAAACCGGAATTAAACAGACGTGTTCAAAATCACATTTTACAATACAAAAAATTCTGCATGCAAGGGTTTTATTATTTTTAACAACATTTTCTTCAAAATATTTATTGTTTAATGCAAGTTACTAAATGTACAGTATTGCATCGATCACAACGAAATAAGACATTCGAGAATGCCAAAATACTTTCTTCATTCCTTTCACAATTAAAACTCGACTTGGGATTATTCTTCGTTGAATTCTTAATTTCGTGGATTGCTGTGACCCACGAAATCCACGAAAATTGGTATCCCACGAATAAAAATGAATCCACAGTAAGTACTTTTTCATGTTTTATTCTTCTTAACTTAATACAACCAATCTTGGTAGGGATGATTCAGAGGTCTTTGCAACGTGCCTAGACGAGTCCTAGGATTGCCATTTTCAGTTAGGACTCGCTATAGATTTCAAATTATAGATTTTTGCAATGGTGGGACTTCCAAAAAATTTTCAGAGATGTCTTTTGGACTCTTCAAATTAAATTGATACAAGTATCCCTGATGATTCTTAGAAAGAAGAGATTCAGACAATTCCTGCAAATCAAGTTTCCATGCACACCTAAAAATGAAGACCCCGCTGACCATGGTCATGGCCTTGGAGATCTAAAAACATTAGCTGCAATGGATTTTTTTTTAATCCATGTACATTTATAGTATTCTCAAGAACTAGGAATACTAGGAATGGAAATATGATTGTGTTTGGCATAGCAAATCTTTTAAAATGGTGATTCATTCTTGTTTTAATAATTAGGGCAAAATTTAATGGTAAATGATATTTTCGTTTTGCTTTTTTAGTGACTTACAGGTATTCTTGGGAACAGTTTACAATGCTTTTAATATTTCAATTTATGTTGTAGAATTGTGGCATTGAAAAACTTGTTGAAGAACTTTGCAACAAACTTAAAGAATTAAGTCAGTCATCAGGTAGGTAATGTCTAAGGTCATAAAATATGATGACTTTAAATTGTTAATAAAACATAACCAAATCTCAAGGAATAAATTGCTATATGATCAAAGGTGACTGAATACATGACGAGATTATTTTGTCTCCAATAACTTGATAGACTTTAGAATGATATGGTTATAAAAATATACATTTACTAGCCAAAATTGAGAACACACGAGTCTTCAAGGAGACCATCAATCGTTGTGGATTATCAGCACAATGTCAATGATGGTCATCAACCGCATTGGCGATGTAATTCATAAACTGTTTACGTTGTCGCCATGAGTGTGGTCGATTGTGGTTTTGATCCCCGGTTTTGTCAAACCAAAGACTATTAAATTGTCATTTTCTGCTTCTCAGCTATTAAGCAAGCACTATTAGGGAGTAAGAACAAAGACTGGTTGGCTCAGAATCGGGATAATGTGTCAGAGTGTGGCAACACATCTACTTGCAGACTGTTGTTTCAGTAAGCAAGCACTGTAAAAATCCAACTGCATCTGTGGTTTAATGGTTATCATGCTCGCCTCAAGTGTAGTAGATCGTGGGTTCGAGCCCCGTTCAGTTCAAACCAAAGACTAGAAAATTGGTATACTGTGTCCGAGTGAATCAACATATCTACCCACAGACTGTTGTGTCAGTGGACTAGCACTATAAAAATCCAACTCAGCATGTTGGTCTAGTACAAAGCGGACCTCATCATCATCTCATTGAAAATCAACTTGTTCTCGCCATGATATAGCTAAAAAAATTGCTGAATTGGCATTAAACAACTATCACTCACTCACCCATAGTTTACCAGTTGTTTGCCCATTGTCTGTGGTTCCCTCGAGGTACTCTGGCTTCTTCCACCACTAAAGCTGGTCGCCATGATATAGCTGAAATATTGCTGAAAGCAGCGTTGAACACATTAAATTAAATCAAATCAAATCACCACTGATGTTGTGAGTTCGAATCTCGATCAGAGCAAGGTGTACTTGAGACAGGTCAGTGGTTTTCTCCGGGTCCTCTGGTTTCCTCCACCAATAAAACTGACCACCACGATATAACTGAAATATTGTTGAAAGTGGTGTTAAACACCATCAATTAAACATATAATACAATACAACTGTCTCCTTATGCTTAGCCTACATGTGCATTTCACATCAATTGATTGAATGCTGTTTGACCTCAACAATATGGCAGAAAATATTATTTTACTTGTAGTAATTGATTAAAGTAATTACTTGTGTTGAATATCTATAAACATGTCAAACAATTTAGCATGTTTGTCAGTCCATAAAGAAACTACTGATCAGTTATATTGATTAAAGGATAAAACCCTTAAACATGTAACTGTTAAATTATAATTATTTGTAATAAATTATTGAAGTTTATACATATGTGTAACGGATCAGTGATTTCTGTATCAACATACATTATTACTGTACACAGGTTCTGATGACACAGACCAAGGAGACAGTACCCCACCCCTCAGTGATGGTAGTTGTTCTGAATTGGAAGATCCAGCTGAAAGGTAAATTTTATTATTTAAAAACAACTTCCTTACTAACAGTTTAATAGAAGGGTTACTTTGAAAAACTTTGTAATATATATTAGCAAATAAAATCATTTCATTCTTCACCCCCCTCCCAGAGGGTGTGCTGGGTGTAGAATAGGCACCAGGTTTCTCCGCCCTAGAGGCACTAGTCCTCTAAAAGGGGTCAACCCCGGGGTATAGAAATGGGACAGAGAGCTTTGGGGTGTCCGTCGGTTGTACGGGATGTATAAATTCACAACCAACCCATCCTTCGGATGAGACGTAAATAAAACCGAGGTCCCATGTTGAGAGATTGCCACCCTCTTTGCACGTTAAAGAACCCAGTGTAACAACTCATTATGAGCATTATGCTCATGATGAGTGGTCCAGAGGAGACCTGTTGCACTGGCTAAATTATCTGTTCCTGCTCATCACCTTTCCTTGTTTCGAGTCCCTTGGCGTTAAAAATTTTAAATGTTCTCGTCCTGGATATACAGTTGAATCTCGTTATCTCGAACCACAGCGGACAGAGAAAAAAATTTGAGTTATCCGTAGTTCGACTAAAGAGGAGTGCAAGAATTCGATGTCCATGAAACGGGAAGTAACTCCATTTGGAATGTTATATCAATTTTCCGATCTCTTGATGTTTTTTTTTTTTTAGTTTTTGATATCCATATCAGTTGTTTTTAATTTGGTATGTGCATGTTTCTTTTTTAATTTAATTTCCGTTGACACTAGACACTATCGTCGCATAATTCCTTGTTTTGTTTTGTGTAATGTTGACACTATCGTCGCATACTTCCTTGTTTTGTTTTGTGTAATTTATATGTTATTTTCTTGTGTATTGAAAATCAGTAATGTTTTTATCGTTCATTTACAATGATAAAATAATTAATCAACTAACAACGAACTGTACATAAATGAATAACTTTATTAACAAGATAAACTCACGGAAACATCATGGCAGGCAATACACACATGTTTTTATTTTAAGAATACGAAATATTTAATGAAACGAATGTATCAATGAAACGCATATAAAATATTATAAAATAGGAACAAAATGTATCAAGCACTAATAAAACATATAAAAGCAATTTACTCAGTATAATTAATAATAAGTAAGAATGAATTTCTGAAGATTGAATCTCTTTGTCAACAATTGTCATACGGCAATACACAATGTTTTTATTCGAAGAATACGAAATATTTAATGAAACGATTTGTCAATTAAAACGCATATAAAATGTTATAAAATACGAACAAAATGTATCAAGCACTAATAATACATATAAAAGCAAAAGATGTTATGAATCTGGCTATCCCCCCAGAACTAGGTCCGAGTCCTTCACCAGATCCACTCGTAGAAGGTTTATCACTTAACATTGTGAAAGACATATGAAATTCATAATTTAAAACAGCTTTTTATACCTATGGGGATATTATAATTGTCTCAAAATTCCAATCTTATAATTAACCTTTGTTTTTTACCGACTGTTTATACACGACACAATTGAAGATGTACATGAAATACAATTTCGGCGAAAATTACCTAATTAACATAATCCATATTTTACTATGACCCAAGCGCCACCTGTTTGATTGCCACATCAAATTATGTGGGAAAAGTCGTAAGAATAAATAATTGTTAGTGATTTAACTGTTTTAATCTAATTATCACTTGATTGCTTCATTTAAAATTAAAAACAGCTAGTTTACACATTTCTTTATAATAGTAACAACAATTAACAAAATTGATAAAGCTTAATTAACAGAGAAGATGAATGATGCAAGCCATAAATTTAACACTTTGACATCTGTTTATTGAGGTTAATTATCAGTTTGACATAACATTGTTTGCATTTATTTTAATTATTAGTTCGACATAACGAACATGTTTTGCATTGATTTTCACCTTTAGGACTGAAAAGTTACTTTGAGACAACCGAAATTTCGACATATCGAAGTTCGAGATAAAAGGAATAAAATCAGTTGAAAAGCACTAGGTTTTGTTCGGGACTTGAAAAAAAATTCGAGAAAGCCGAAATTTCAAGATAATCGAGTTTGACATAACGAGATTCACCTGTAGCTGAAAAATTGCTCGCTGGACGTTTAACACCAATCAATCAATCATTCTTCAAATGGACCTGCATGGTCATAATTGTATTGTATATAGTCTGACTAGTGACTACATCTACTTAAGCAATCACAGGCTTATTTTTTTAGGTTTGTGTGTATTAAGTGCAACCTAAATTTGTGTTACAACAACGAATTAATATTTAAAAAAAACACCGGATTTGGATATATAAGTTTACATGAACAAATAAAAAACTGACCACCACGATGTAAGTGAAATATTGTTGAAAGTGGAATTAAACACAATAACCTAACAATGAAGAAGACCTTCAGTTTAAAACTGAAAGATGCAGGACCTAACTTAAAAATAATTTTGAACGCATACGACACAGCGATAACAATAAGAACGTAGATATCTAATTTAGTGTGTATGACACGTTTCTCTTAAAAACTTAAGGGAATATGGCGAGCAGATCTTCCTGACAAAACCATGTTATTGTAGTGATTAATGCAAGCTCTATGTTTGAAACTAATCATGCTAATGCACATAGCTCATATTAAGCTTATTAGCTCACCTGACCCAAAAGGTCAAGTGAGCTTTTGCTATGAGTTGCAGATTTATGTTATATAGTCCAGTTATTATTTGTTCATCAGTTACATAATGATATTTATGTTATATTTTCCTATTTATAATCATATTATATTTTGCAGGAATTATAAGATACAGGAGTTACAGATTTATGCAATATTGTATTATATGATCATGAGTTATAGAGTTGTGTTATATTTTCCAGGTATTATGCAGCATTTCCTGCGCTAATAGGACAAACTGAGAAATCGCCAAATTCAGAATATAATCAACAAAATTTAGATATTTGGAAAGATAACCCATTGACAAAGCCATCATTTGATAAACATTATTCAAGCGTTAACAAGTATAAGAAAACATTTAAACGTAAAGATGAAAGAAGACGAACTAAGAAGAAATATTCGCCAAACAGCCAAGAAAAGAAAAAGCAGACACCAGAAAAACCTATTCCTAAGCCAAAATCAAAACCAACAGAAAATTTCCATGCAAGATTTATGAGCTGGCCTCAGTCGGATTTTGTCCCTGTAAATCATAATTATAAACAAACATCAGAAGAAAAGAAGCTCTGTCAACAAGTAGAAAACATACTGAAACAGATGCTACTCTCAGATAGGTCTGGGAAAAAGATAGAAATACCTGAATATGATAGCGATGGTTTTATTAGCCCTGAACTACAGGAAAATGCCTTTTGGTACACAAATCAGTTTGCAGAGTTGATTAATCCTGTGGAATCTGGTCAACGTTTGTATGAACGACACAGCTGTCCATTCTTCCATAATGATGATGTGTTCATAGATCCAGACACAAAATCTTTTGGTGATCATGTGGAAGAGCTGCCATTAGACGATGATCAATTCGGATTACAGGACTTGATGAAGAATCAAGAATTACAGATTGTTACAGAAAGCGTGCTTCAGAATGTAGATCAGGATTTTTCAGGGAGTGAGGTTAATGTTCATATTCCTGATGTAAAATCACAGGATGAAGTTGTGCAGTGCCCATTTGAAATATTTAAAGAAATAGATCCTATCGGATCATTGCTATTCGATGAGAAAGTTGTAAAACCAAGTCCATCTCCTTATGACAACACTGCTGTAGATTTTCCTTATATGCAGGACAGTGGAGCTGTGGACCTGTGGTCAACATCTTTACAGGATAATGATACAGATTCTCCACATGTTTTATGTCCAGATGATGATGTGTGGTCTGCAACGCTACAGGATAATGAAACAAATCATTCACAGAGGCTGAATAACTGTACTGATCTAAAACCGAGTTTATGGTGGATGGAACCAGATCTGTGTGGCTTACAGAGCTATTCAGCCCATCCAACCCAATATGAACCTACAGTGGAAAACATATCGGATAGACCGGAGGAATTATCTTTACCATCTTGGATGTTTGCAGGGAACAAGGTTGATGACGAGTATGAGAATTATTCACAGCTTTGGGATATCAACATTTGGAATAAGACACACAACAATTTACAGAGAGAGAATAGAACATTTCTTGATGGATTTGATTGTAATTTTGATGATTTTAAATCTGGATTGAATGAACTACCAGAAAGAGCATGTAATAGAAATAGTGGAGTTTTCAACATAAACTTGTTAGATGAGGGGCTGAACATGGGGGAAAATATAAATACCTTGATACCAAAGATAACCTTTGAGGCTGTGGACTTGAACATGATGGCAAGAGAATCACAAGATGAGAATCAACATTATCATAATAGAGCTTATGATCGAAGTATTTCTCTTACAGATGTGCATTTACTCAAAACGTTGAGAGACGACATCCATCAACATCCGTCGAAGGATCAGTTATCGAGAAGTTTTGAGTTAATTCCCTCAAACAATTCTGCCTTTAAAGATGTTGTACAGAAGAAGATGACCCATGTGAGAAGTGATTCTAACATCAGCTACTTCAACTACTCTACATTGATAGACTTTGAAGACAACAAACAACAGACTAAAGATGAAGAGGACAGGAAAGAGAATTTGTACCTGTCCCCCAAAACTCACTTTCGTCCAATTTCAGCAGAAGAAGATATGTCTGATTTACATCTAAGGGATCTGTTTGGGGGTTATTCTAACTCCAGAACACACTATCAGAAGTACCAAGATTCAGGTGACGAAGATACATTTGTTCCAATGTTTAAAGTATGTTCACAGCATGACAAGTATATTCAGACAGGTACCAGTATTGATGAACAGCCAATCAATGTAGAGAAAATGTCCTTTGAAGATCAAGGTAGACCACCAGAATCTATTGAGGAAGAACAGATAGATGACTTTACTCAAGAATTTGATGTTTATGGATATGTTGATAGCTTGACTGCGTCTGCACAAAACACGCCTCAAAACGTATTGGATGTGGTGTGTAACACTTGCTGCGACTCGGGCTATGAAGAAGCCAATGATGATGAGAAAAATGTGGAAGAAAAAAGTAATTTGCTTACCGTCAGTCATAGTCACAGAAGAAACAAAACAATGGAATGGCCTCGACAAAAAAGTGAGGAAATTCCTCCTGATAGTCACGGTTTTTGGGTGGTAACCGACTCTGAAAATGTTGGAGAAATAAATAGCGGCATTTGGAGCTGTAACGAAGACAATTTTCCAGACATGTTTTCCTTCTTTACAGAGGACTGTGATGATCTGAAGCCACAAGAGGTTCATGAACACAATCCTCAAGTATCACATACTCCTCCACCTCCTTGTTATGTAATGAAGACTGAAACTAGTCGTTCTGACGTGGAGGACCAAAGTGAGATTCCAGATTTGGTAACAAAAGTCAAACTGGTTATTGGGAAAGGACAGAAAGTTTTACAAGATATAGAAAATTGTCCACAAGAGAAGAATGTTTCTCAGGTAAGCATTAGTTATATCATTCTAGTTTTAATGAAATCTGTTATTTTATGTTATCATGCCCACCTGAATTGCTCGGTATCAGGCTTTGAGCTTCACTTTCATGTAGGTCAAATATAAACTTCACAGTTTTGATACTTGTTGAATAATGTAATGATTAAGTTAGATTGAAAGTTGGGATGATGTGATGTTATGGCATACCTATTACTTATTGCTATACATTGTTTCAGTTATTTAGCTATTTTAAAATCTGGTTTGAGTTGTCGTGTTGATTGTATGATAGTTGGATTTACAGCTACCTATGCCATCACTGCCTGTTGCAGCCAAAGTTGTGAGTTCGATTGTCACTCATAGAGAGGTGTACTCGATACAACATTAAATGATAAAGTTTGTCAGCAGGTCAATGGTTTTCTTCGAATACTCCGGTTCTGTCCACCAATAAAACTGACTGTCCCGGTTATAATTGAAATATTGTTGAAAGTGGGGTTGAACACCATAACCGTAAACCCTAAAATCTGGTTCAGTGCTGTAGTGTAATACAAGTAGACGTCAGCATGTAATATATTTGAGAATATTCTTATTTGTACCCTTGATATAGATAAACATTATTTTATACATTAAGTATTCATTCACAAGCCAGGAAGTGAGCGATCGTGTATAGTTAAGGGTATCGATTTAGCATATGTTTTTAACATTTTTCATTTGGATTTTGGAACTGTTCCAACAGTGTGGTATAATTTGTTTTTTCATTTTATTATCAAATATAGCCGAGACATAATGAAAATTATAAAGCTAGATTTCTATTTATGAATGATTTTTAGGATTTTTAGCTTGTGGCTTAATCCAACTCTCTGATTCCATCACTATTACTTGACTCCACATGATTACATTTTCAGCCAATATATGTGAAAGGTTACATGCCAATGCCAAGAGTTGCTGTTTATTCATGTGAACTTGAAAAAGAATGGTTAGATAATGAATCACCTCAGTCATATGGCAAATCTATGAAGCCATTCAAAAGTAAGTAAAACTTGAGCTTTTTAAATCATTTTCCGTCCTGTAGATTGATGCAATTACAGTTATTACAGACTTGATAACCCGATTAAAATAAATGATTTCAGAATTGAATGGAATCTATCGTAGTTTTATTAGTGTGTAGTAAGAGCAGCAAATTAAGAACTTCGGAAGTATCTTACATACACAAACATTAGGAATATATTTGAACTTCACACTGATACTAGTATTCTATGTTTTATGAGAATGCTAGGACAGGGGCTAGCAAGATTCTAGTTTACTATTTTCTTCTTGACACAATAGGGGTACTTAACATGTCATGTGTCCGAGATTAGATTTTCTCCTAGTGATTTTGTAGTAAATATGCAACTAAAATTGTAAAATGTAATCATCTATCAACTTTGCAACTAAAATTAATTGGCTAATTTTCACAGAAGCAAAATTTAATGACACCATAATCATTATGTGAAAATATATTCTGTGCTAGTCTTGAGTGTGGTAGGTCATGTGTTGCCACTTTACTCCTGCCAATCCAGACTGTAATATTGGTATTTGCTGCTAAGAATTCAGCATTAAAGAGTAAAGAGTAAATACGGGTTGGCTCGGAATCAGGATAATGTATCCGAGTGGAGCGACATGCCTAACCGTGGACTGTTGTTTCAGTAAGCTAACACAATAAAAATCGAAATCAGCATGTTGGTCTTGTTAAAAGCAGATAAATAATAATCACTCGCTCAAATGAAATTTAGCATGTAAAAAATAGGTACATTTACACTTATAATGATATTGCAATTATATGTATGAACAAATAATTCAATTACGACACAAGTTGATAAATTGTAAAAAAGATAATAAAATGTGTCTCATTTGCTTTTTTCCTTGGGCAAATGTTTAACTACCCTGGCTGCTTTGTATGTATCTTAATCTTAAAATAGGTTTCTTTTTGTTTCATTTTCAGGTATGGGTAGAAAACCATGCTCTTTTTTCATGGAAGGTAGTTGCAAACGTAGTGATTGTAAATTCTCTCATGATTTATCTACCATTATCTGTAGATTTTGGGAAGAAGGAGATTGTTTTAAAGGTGATCTTTGTCCATTTCTTCATAGTTACTATGTGTAAGTAAATTTCTTGATAGTACAATGTATTCATGCTGCATCTGTGATGTAATGGTTAGTGTGCTTACCTTGAGTGCAGTAAATTGTGGGTTCGAGCCTCGATCAGTTCAAACCAAAGACTGTAAAATTGATACTTGTTGCTTCTCTGCTAAGCATGAAGCATAAATAAAAGAGCAAAGACTGGTTGGCTCGAAATCAGGATAATGTGTCTGAATGGGACGACATGTCTATACTTTAACTGTTGTTTCAGTGAGCTAGCACCATGAAAATCCAACTAAGTGTGTTCGTCTAGTACAAAGCGGATCTCATCATCATCTCATTACTCAATGAAAATTTACTTGTTCAAGCCATGATATAGCTAAAAAATTGCTGAGTTTGCATTAAGCAACAATCACTCAAGTCACTCACTCCAATATCATTTAGGTAAACGTTTAAGTGTTATTCAGTATTAAGATTGTTCTCATGTAAGATCTTTTGAAGGAAGTTAAAAAAATTGCCCATTATTAGTAAATTTTCTTTCTGGACTTGAGCAATTATTTAATTTAAATGTTGACATTTAACTTTTGTTTTTCATCCAATTTTAATGTAGCTTCTTGCAAAATGCTCACCTTAATGAAATCTCTTTCAGAAAAATGCTTTAGTGTTAATTATTAGTTATTACGATATTATTGACATAAAAGGGGAATTTAGAAATTTGAAATTTTGTATTTTTCATGCAATTTTAATGCATTATGTTGTTGCAAAATTATCATATTTATGAGTTACCTTTGAGTCAATACAGAAAATTATCTACTTTTGTATGGAAAAGAGGCTAAATGGACCCAAATCCAAAATATATACAACATTTTTTTATATTTTTCATCTGCATGTAATTCTGACATGGTTGATGTTTTTTTCCCTAGATCCTGTCCATGTTTTTCACTACATGTAATTCTGATATGGTTGATGTTTTTTTCCCTAGATTGTTTATTTTCATTAATATTCATTTTAACATTCCCTGTCCATGTTTTTCAATCAGATTTGACCTATCTAGTTCTTAAGGTTTCCAAAAGCAAAAGGGTTAAATGTGAACTAACATGTAAAATAGAAAAAAAAACCCAGGATAAATGCTTAAAATGACAGCATTACTGTGTCATGCATAATATTATGTCTTTACTTGATTTTAATATACACTTATTCAACTTTTTTATAATAGCTCAACTGACCAAAGGCCATGTGAGCTTTTGCCATCACTTGGCGTCCGTCCGTCCGTTGTACGTCATAAACTTTCACATTTTAATCTTCTCCTCAGAAGCCACAGAGCCAATTGCAACCAAACTTTGGTGGAATGGTCCTTGGATGGCCCCCTTCCAAAATTGTGTCCGGTGATCCTGACTTCCAACCAAGATGGCTGCCAAGCTAAAAATAGAAAAAAAAAGGGGGATGAAATTTTAATTGTCCATTGCTGCTATAGTATAAGTCAAAATGAGCTCAAATTTTAACTGCAGCCACATGGAAAGGAGTAGTTTAACATATATTCTGGGTTTTTCTGTGAATTTTTTCTTTCAGCCGATTTATACCGATTATGCAAATTAGGCATATTTTGATAAAAGATCACATTTAAATCTTCTCCTCTGAAACCGCTGAACCAAATTAAACCAAATCTGGCAGGGATGATCCCTTTCAAAATTGTGTCTGACAGCCCCGCCCTCCATTCAAGATGGCTGCTGTTACTAAAAATAGACATTTCTTCAATTGTCCATTGCTGCTTTAGTATAAATCAAAATGAGCTCAAATTTTAACTGCAGCTACATGGCAATGAGTAGTTTAACATATATTCTGGGTACAGCCAGTTTATTCCATTTAGGAATATTATGAGATAATCTCATCTAAATCTTTTGATCAGAAATTTGAGTTGAAATGATCTTTGGGTGGCCCACTTTCAAAATTATGTGTAACACCCGCATTTTCTATTAACTGTGGATGTCAAATTGAAAACCAGGTGAGCGATTACAGGCTCCTGGGAGCCTCTAGTTCTTGTTGACACATCGTATCATGCTGTACGGGGCATTACTCTTTATTTACAGAATATAAATATGTGTCAAATTGATGTATGAATTATTATATTTATAGTTCTGAAATACCAGTAGATATTAAGGAGAATGTAGAAGAACATTTTGAATTTCAAGAAGAAGAATTTCCTCAGCTTTCTAATCCAATCAAAGTAGGTGTTATATACGTAGAAATATTGATTGTCCGTGCAAAAGACTCAATGCTTATACCGGACCTAACTTTAAACTGTTAACATGGGCTTGTTTTTTGACATTTTCCATTATCTAAATTCCTGGATAATCTGCATTTTTTATATATCCCCCTAAGCAAGAGACAAATATCTATAGTAATTTTTTAAAGTAACAGGATACTAACTATCGTGCTCAGTGTAGAATAATACATTTTAGCAGGTTTATCTATATTACTAGTGCTCCCTAAATTATGAGGTATTATCATTACTTTGCATCTGTTGTTAGTGTATGCTTCTGTTAACTTGGCAGAAGTGTTTCTTTGGAAATTCAACATGGCCAGGTTATGCCTTATGATTGACTGAAATTTCAAGAAATCTTCGTCTCAGAAGCCAAATGTGTAATAGCATTCTTACTTTGTAGAAATGTTTCATATATATGATCCTCTGATTTTTTTTTATCGATTGAAATACTAGATGGCCTCCACTGCAGGAAAAAAATGTTGACATTGGACTGGGAAATTTTTTTGATTTTTGTTTTCGGAATCCAAGAAACCCATTTGAAAGCAAACATGATGGAAATATTTCATAGAAGTAACCCTTTATTAATACGTTGATATTTATACTGATATTGAACCACATCGGTGGTGTAATGGTTAGCATGCTCGCCTCAAGTGCAGTAGATCGTGGGTTACAAAATCCATAGACTATAAAATAGGTATTTGTTGCTTATCTGCTAAGCATGTAGCTTTAAGGAGAAAGAGCAAAGACTGGTTATCTTGGAATCATGATAATGTGTCCGAGTGGGGCAACATGTCTATCTGTGAATTGTTTCAGTGAGCTAGCACTAAAAATCCAACTAAGCATGTTGGTCTCGTACAAAGAGGACCTCGTCATAACTTCATTGAAAGTTAACATGTTCTCCCCATGATATAGTTGATAAATTGCTGAGTTGGCGTTAAACAACAATCACTTCTATACTGATATTGCATCAGTTTTTCCTGATCCGATCTGTTTCTAAGGAACAGCATGGCATGTCAATCTTATGCCAGGCATCTACAATTGACATTGACCTCACATCATCCAGTCAGCTAGTAATTCAGTGTCAAATGCTTTTGTATGAATATTCATGTTGATTAATTGTGACTAAATCGTGCTTTAACAACTGACTGAAATTACTTTATTTTATGTTACAGAAACAAAGGATGCCAAAAACAGAAAAATTAAATACATGTTCCTATGTGGACTCAAGGAATAAATATAGGACATCAAAACAGAAATCTACTGGAAAGTTAACATAGAAAATTGAAAAATTATTGTTGTATATACACTGAGGGCTGTTTCATTACAACATATGTGGCATCCCAGAATCCACTTTGATATCACTACCATGGGTGGGTGTCTAATACGTTTTTATTGAGTGGAAATGTAGCAGAAAAAAATGAAATTGTTATTACGTGTATCATGGGTGATTTATATATTAAAGTGCATTCACAGGATACCATGTATGTTTAAATGGAACAACCCTTATCTTTTAAACTGAGAAAATATTTTAAAAGCCCACATTGATAGTTATGTTCACAATGTGTTTAAATATTTGCTTGCCATGTTTTTTTTTTTTATTTTGTTTTTTTTAAATTAACAAATTAATATATAAAAAAAACCCAATTGTATTGCTTTAAAAATCTTTTTCAGTTGGTTATCATTTGTAATTACCATAGGTATATATTTTACCTTTACTATTTCTCAAAAATGAAATGAAGGTCTGTTGGTTTCTATTAAAATAGGCATTTGTAACTTGTAGCCCTAGTAAAAAATAAACAGTAATTAGTTCTAGACACTGTTCTCGTTCCATATGCTGAAGATGAGATTATTGGTGTAGAATTGATTAATAGTAATAACATAGGCTATTTTACTCTCAATTTACAGCCAATGATTGAAAGAAAGAGATGTCTGAATTTATTACAATCAAACTTTTTTGTGTCCAAATCAAAAAGGGGCAGATAATTGTACTTCAAGATCAATTGTAGAGTATTTGGGATGAATTAAGATAAAAGCTATTACAAACAGACTAATTGTTGACAATGAGATATCCAATGAAACAACTTAGTCACAAGTCGAGAGAGAAAAAAAAGGTGTTACTGTACAAAATTGTTAGCAGATATTTAAAAATCTGATTTTAACTAATAATCGAAGAAATAGGGTAAAATAAACCATCTATATTTAAGGACACACTCAACTTTGTTTTACTGTCGCAGAATAATGAATAACCTATTTTTGAGAACCCTTGACTTTTTTTTTTACTTTGACAGTCACAAATTAATTTTAATGCTTTTGTTATTTCAAGAGGATTACAAACAGCCCAAAGGTTACAAAGTTGGTCTCCTCAAGTCACAAATTAAATCAGTTAAAAATTAAAAATAATTTGATTAAAAAATTCAGATCTATTTTAAATAATGAAAAATAAAGATGATTTGTTTAATATATAAGAGAATGTATGTATGTAAATATGTTTTAGACAACAATGCTTGTATAATTATTGCATTTTGATTATTTTTTTTTGTACAAGAAACATACTTAAATTTTTAACTACAGGGTACCATGTTGAACCATGTTTCCCATTTTATTAAGCTTCTAACAGGTTTTCTGTATTTTGTCAAACAAATTGTGATATCATTTGTCACTTTTGATGTCAGTCTGACATTTTTAACATTAATTTTTATTAGAAATAGTATTTTCTGTTTTTATAAATTTGGTGTGACATGTATGTATATGCTGTCAAAATAGAAACACATTAAGAATATCCTCATTTTTGTTTTAGGATATTCTTTAAAAAAAAAATATCCTACTAAGGGATTTTGAAAAATATCAAAAATTCCTTTAAGATATTTCAAAATTATTATAGAATATCGCTGAATACATAATACATTTTAATATTAAAAATAACAGAATGTCTTTATCAGAAAGAATGTATTTTTTTTACATTCTGAAATCAAAATGACAGAATGTCTTTTTCAGAAAGAATGTACATTTTTTCATTCAGAAATAAAAATGACTGAATGTCTTTTATCAGAAAAGAATTTAAATATTATTTGATCAAGAAATAAAACTTGTACAAAATGTGTGCCATTAGTTCTATGCACAAATTTATTGTGAGAATTATATTGTTATCCTATTATCAAATGTTATACATTGTTGATGTGTTGTTTAGTATTGTAGAAACATAACAATCTGTTTGTATCAAGTTTTTCTTCTAATTTCTATATTTTATTTTTTACCATTTACTGGATAATCCAGTACAAGCCACTTTCTTTGTTTTGTTCTCACTTCAATAAATGAATAATAAGTGATTCTATTTCTTGCATACTGTATAGAATATTTGATTCGATGATGTCAGTCTTCACGTTAACCCACTTGCCCGAAGCCCTGGACAAGTAAAACTGGATTCGAACAAGTGAAAATTATTAAAGAATTTGTTTGAATAAATCAAATTTTTTTCTAAATTTGGCTTTCGGGCAAGTAGGTGAAGAAAATTAAGGCAAACACTGTGATGTTATACTTTAAGAAGGCAACATAACATTTAAAATAAAAAAAATAAAATATTTTCCTGCATAAAAAAAATCAGTTTTCAGCGAATAGCATACATAGCTTATTATTCAAATAATTATCCATCTATATCTTTCATCTTAAACTTTTTATCTTATTTATTCTTGGATGAACAAAACCTCAGGATTTTGAATTTATGAACTGAATCATATTTACTACCTCCTTAGATATGAGTTTGTAGAAAGTTTTTGTTGAAAATTCCTGCTAAATTTATGCCAAACTTTCATTAAAAAGGGGAGAATTTAGTGAAACAATGAGTATTAAGTTAGAATTGCCTTATCCTTAAACTGAAATGAATGTTGTCTAAATGTTCTGAGTGAGCAAGAATGTGTATAGCTGTGTATGGTTGTGATTAATTTATTTAAAATTTGTTTTTGTTAACTGAAAAATAAAATTGTTAAGTTTGTGAAGTTTTTATTTCTATGTACCATGAGGGCTGTTCCACCAAAAAAATAAAAATAGAAACTAGATGTTTTGATGAAATAGCCCTTAAAAACCAGCTTGTACAAATAACATGTTGGAAAGATATCTGTAAATGGGAAATAACAAATTGTACCCCATCGTCTTATAGTTTAATTACTAAACCCAGTTATGTATTTTGTAAAATAGAATACTGCTGTAGTATAATAGATTTAAAGGAGAGGGATTAAATGTTCCGTTTCATCTTGTAATATATTGCAACGTAGATTTAACAGACCTTATGATAATTGAAAATTATTAATAAAATTGTAGTAAATATGGATAAGGCTGTATCACAAAAAAAAAACTTATTTAACATTCCTTAAAACACAAGGAATCGCTGCAGTCAATATTATTAGATTGAAACTTATTGGCTAAATAGACAGTTGATACCACTTACTGTTTAAGATTTTTTTTAAATGATTTATAAAAAAAACAAACAAAAAACATGCAAAAGTCTACACTTGTAATCCAACATGTAATTTTTTTGTACAGCTGAATAAATGCAATTAAGATGAACAAATCCCTACCACATATGTTTTTAAGGGAAAGCCTAATTGCATTCAAACTGAACAAAACAGTAGTATTTGAGTGAAGTGTTGTGTATGGAGAAGTTTTGAAAACATTTTTTTTTTTAAGAAATGTTTTACCATTAACATATTTAAGTTTTTATTTTTTTATTTTTATAATAGATATAATGAAAGAGATAAGAGATAGATACTTATAGAACTTTAAAGGGAGATAAGTGTGTTGAATTCTAGTCATAAATCAAGAGGGCTTACTTTGATATAACCAGAAGTTGGTTCACAATGAACATCTAACCATGCTTTGTGAAACATTTATATACAATAAGTATTATACCAAGCCTTGAATTAGCACCAATGTGAATAAAGTAATTCTGAAAGGACAATTTTTCTGTGGGTGGCAGGGAAAAAACATATCGGGCTTTTGGACCAAATATAAAATCTGCTCTTAATACAAAATTATTTCTGTGTAGAAAAAAGTGGCTTGTATGGATTTAATTACATTGATATTGAAATACAAATAAATTATATAAAATACTGTTATTAAAAAGAATCATATTTTTCGTGGATTTTGTCATTTCACTTCTATGCAAGATAAAATGTAAAAGTATACATTGTATTTAAAAAATGCCACAATTTGTGTTACATACATGGTCGAAAATCCATTAAAAAAAGATGAAGAGTTTTGATAGCTCTTATGAAGTAATCATTGTAATATGTTATGCTTATGTCAGCAAGAATCGTTGAAAGTCATTGAATTGTAAACTATAAAAGAAAAACAATATAAAAAAAGCTCATTCATTTTTTGTATCCATATTCATTTCTCTATTGTTCATTAATTCCTCGTGATTTTTCTGAAGTCCCAATTCATGAATATTTAGTCATTATATTTATTTTTATCCCAGATATGAACGTTTAATGCTTATTTCACGACTTTCATACATGCAGAAAATAATGCTTGTTCGTCTTGAAATGAGTACAGTTCAAGAAAACAAAACATGCATGCGTTTTAATGTTGTGAAATATTAGTTGAGGAATAAATGGAGATCACTGACAATGTAATTTTAATGCATCATTATTTTTATCTTTTTTTTCTCCATCATATAGACTTACTCCTGATTTATAAATAACATTCTGTATTGTGTAACACATTATTTGTGGAGGGTAGATATGTTGTCTTTAAAACAACACGGTGGAGTATTATTGATTGAATATTTGACTTCATAGAAATTCTTTGAGTGTATCATAAACAGAAATTTTAACATTTTATGAGAGAAAGTATGTATGTAGATCATTGTTTATTTTTTGTTCATTTTCAAGTACAAATTTGTGGTTTACATTTGTGATAAATTGGTCTTGTATTAACCCCTATTTTAATGTATATGTATGTATATATATATATATATATAAATTTATATGTAATTGTCAGGTAAAACTGACAGTCATCAACATAATATTTACATATTCTAGTTTGCCTTCCAAATCGCCATCATTTTGGAAGCATAAAGATTAAGTTATATGGTAATAATTGTACAAAGAGGTAGAGAAACCATCATTGTAACTTTGTACTCTGAAAGATGATGACATGATATTTTCGTTTGATGGTTTCGACCATCTATTTCGCACATTTAGGGTTCATATATTATAAATGTATGGATGTGCATCATTTGTAATATAGACAACTATGTTGTTTTAATTGAAAAAAATGTATGAACCCATATGGTGGAGTTACGTCACCTAAAGGAAACTTTCTTTATGTTTAAATAGTTTAGCTTTTTTTTTGCGTGTTCAGTGAACACTTATATCTCATAAAACAATGTTGGTGTATAATTTTATTGTTAAGAAATAAGAACTTATTAGCTTCTTTTTGAAGACTGATAAATGTGAGGAAAAATAAAATCAAACATAAAACATTGGAAATGATTCACAGAAGAAAAAAAGAGAGAACCCATATTTTGGAAGTGATTCACAGAAATGAAAAGAAAGAAAAAAAAACATAGTTTGGAAGTGATTCACAGGGAGAAAAAAAAGAAACCATATTTTGGAAATTGATTCACAGAAGAAAAAAAGGAGAAACCCTATTTTGGAAGTGATTTACAGAAGGAAAAAAAGAGAGAACCCATATTTTGGAAGTGATTAACAGAAAAAAAAAAGAAAAGAAACCATATTTTTGAATTGATTCACAGAAAAAAAGAGAGAAACCATATTTTCATTTTAGTATACTATTTATAACAAGTATTTAAAATCGTTCTAAAAATATGAAATGTTTGAAGCTTGACTACTACAATAAGATTATTAAGAATAGATTTTCATTAGGAAGCAGATCTAGTTTTACTTGAGTCTGTTTAAAAAGAATGATCGGTGACCAATTTATGACCCCTCCCCTTTTAATTAACTCTTCTGATGGAAAATGTCATGATTTATTGTCATCGCTTGCATCCGTTGTCTCTTCGTTGTACATAAACTTCCATATTGTCTTCTGAAACAATGTGGTCAAATAGTAATAAAGAACATACATTTCTCAAACTAGAAAAACACCTGTTTCATGAAACAAGATGTCAAAATATTTTATTTCAAATTTTTGTAAATTTCCAGGGAAACTCAGTCCTATTAATTAATGAAACTGCTGTGAGATTTGTCACATTCATGTACTAGATAGTTCTTTTATTATCAGTGATATTATTTTGAGTGTCAATAAAACGACAATTTCTCTTGCATTTGGAATGAAGCATCCTTATTAAATGCAGATTTAGTCTGGTACAAATGTAAACCCCTAAGATTTCTGGGGTTCATGTCCTTGGATCTAAAGATTGACATATACATGTACTTCAGTGGTGAAAATGTTTAAAAATAGCCAGAATCATTATTGTGATATATGTTGATTCAAGCTTACACAACTTTAGGCCCCACAATCTATAGTTTCAGAGCAAAGGTGGACGATTCAGACTCGTGTAATATTTTAAATATTAATAAATGAATTAAAAAAAAAAGTTATATTATTTATAAAAAATATAAAAAAAAAGGAAAAAGGAAAAACAATTTAAAAAAAAAGTGATTTCATTTTCTGGTAATTTGGATAAAGTTCCAAATCTTTACCATTGGAATATTTATAATGAACACGGCAACAAATTTGTTTTACTAAGCAAAGGTCATAATTTTCAAAGTCTTACAAATGATTGTAGTTTGCTTTATACTAAAGTTAAAGGTCTTGCAGCAATTTAAAAACCTTCTGTTTCAGTATTTTTTTTTGTCTTTGTTTGCTTTTAACTTGCCAAGGACAACTGAGATAAGCTTTTTCTCTATCAGACCTGTTGTCTAATATACTTTTCTTTCTATCTTTAAAACCTGATGTCTAATCTGCTAGTTTTTCTATCTTTAAAATCTGAATGCTAATTTGCTATATCTAAATGTTCTGTGATAAGGAAGTTAAACCTTATCAAAACAAATATTAACAAAACAAAAAAATTAAATGCTCATTTTGGGCAAATTATATGTCATGAATATTAACATTGTAAATTTCATAATTTACAGCTGTGACTTTATGGAGAAAACAATTTTACAAAATGATCTAAAGAATTTAATGTAGGTCACATGATTGTACAATATGATTATAATTAGATGTTTAAAATGTTGGGGTTTTTTTTGGCAATACACTAATTAACATCCAAATATCCTGTATTAGGTCATGTTTGGTAACCTCTTGTTCATCTTTGACTGTCCAATCGAAGAAAGATAGTAAATTTACATTGACTAATAGGACAACAGGTCTCAGGATGTACTTGATTTTAATACCATAAGATTTGATTGGTCCATTGAAAATATGACTCCTGACCTGACTCTATGGGAGTGTATTGCCAAAAAAAATATAAAAAAAAAGTCTACTTTTAATTAGATTGATGATTGTAAATTGTTATGGAACATTATACTGACACATAATAAAAAGGTATAAAGGAGTTACATAACTGTATGGAATATAAAGACGAATCAGTTAAGGTTCAGACAAGGGAGAGAACTTGTACAAAGTTATTTATGGAGAAAAATTCATAAAAACTTAAGAAAAAAAATACAAACCATTTCAAAAATATTCCAGAAAATGGTATGTTACAAAAACAATAAAAGTTTGAAGAGTGAATTGTTGTTCTTTTTTATTCAAATATAAACTACAGATTAGGGAGGACATTTACTTATTCTGGGAGTATAAAGCTTAGACTTGTTCCCTTGAGGACAGCACACAAAATTGCAGTTCAAACCTTCATCAGAAGCAAAACTGCATCGGTGGTGTAATGGTTAATGTGCTCACCTAGAGTTTGGTAGATTGTGGATTCAAGACCAGGTGGGGTCAAACTGAAGAAAAAATTGGTATTTGCTGTTGCTCCCCCTGGCAAGCATGCAGCTTTAAAGAGTAAGAGCAAAGACTAGTTGTTTGGGTGTTGGGATATTGTGTCAGTGACATGCCTACCATGTGAACTGTTGCTTCAGTGAACTAGCACTATAAAGATCTGGTTAAATGTGTTGTTCTTGTACAAAGCAGACATCATCATTTCATTGAATGTAATTTATTCTCACCATGATATACAAATTTATCATCCTTCCCTCCGGCTATATCTACCTGCTGGCTCCATAAGCAAAACTCGTATCAAAGTCCGCGTGAGCTGAGCAGGACTTATCAACAGTCAGCAGGAGTTATCACCAAATTCTCCTAACATTTAAACGATAATTCCTGTGAAGATGGCAAAAATAAATAAAATTCATCTACACCATTAGCTAGTTAACATGATTTTTTTAAAACATATATCAAATTAAGAACTTTCGTGTCAGAAATATCAACAAACATCGTCCTACAAAAATGTACTTTAGACAATTCTTGATAACCTCTCCTCAGACGTCATAATTTTTTACATCATAAAGGAGGTTGTGACCTTCATGTTTTCTAAACCGGAATGTCATTGGTAAGCAAAACCTTTAATGAAAATGGGTGACTTTGATGTTTGTAATAAAAAAAAATGAATATCCCCATTAAAGGGAAAATCCAACAATCTTAACATTTAAATAAACCTGTAAAAATGAATGGTATATCTTGCAAACTACTTATGAACTACGGTTTTGGGGAAGCGTATTTTGAATCATGTAATTTTTCCCGCGAAAAATACAAATCTAGATGTATCCGTGTTTATGGTTGATTTAAGGATGATAAACATGTCATCTGAATGTGAATATAATTGATACTGAAAAATATCAGCCTGCTCGACAGAATATGAAGTTTGTGACTCGTTCGCTTCACTCACTAGCCAACAAACTTCATATTCTGGCTCGGCAGGCTGATATTTTCGGTATCGATCAATTCACATCCAGATAACATATACGTATCTGAAAAATTGCTCACTTGGTGTTGAACAGCCATGATATATCTGAAAAATTGCTCACTTGGTGTTGAACAACAGCCATGATATATCTGAAAAATTGCTCACTTGGTGTTGAACAACAGCCATGATATATCTGAAAAATTGCTCACTTGGTGTTGAACAACAGCCATGATAGATCTGAAAAATTGCTCACTTGGTGTTGAACAGCCATGATAGATCTGAAAAATTGCTCACTTGGTGTTGAACAACAATCGCTCACTCACTCGCCATCAGAAGCTTATTTATTATACAGAGTATATACAGTAGCATAGGCTAATTTGACTCGTATGCATTATTCCAAAAATTGTCTTGAAATTTTGCTTAGGTGGTTTGAATTTGATAAATTAAACATTAAAAATATCTTTTTACAGTTATAAGTTGAAAAATTCATTGTATGTGGATTTGCTGTCAGAAAATGAAAATTTAGCTACTGGTGTACCTAAGGGTTTCATGAAAGCTCTACAGACCCAATTTTGGTTATATTAAGCTATATTTTGGTGTTTGCAAAACTTATTGATATCAATATATACCAAGCTTCATTCTTCTATGGCATTCAGAACGTGGTTGATTTATAGGGGTCGTCTAATTTACCTACATCTGTTCGCCCATAAAAAAGGGTAGGTTGGTCACTTTGACCATTAATTTTGGGAATCATTGCCACGTTCTTCTAATACTGATAGACAACTGTTATTCTACACCCTTCTACAATCCCATTAGAAATTTATTTCTTCTATTGATGTATAGAGCAGTTAAAATTTTTGTGTGTCTAATTAGCCAACAGCATTATATACTACTTGTTTGTTAATTGTAAGAGGTTGTGCTCTATGTTTAAAGTACATCAAGGTTGTGCTCTATGTTTAAAGTACATCAAGGTTGTGTTCTATTTAAACGTACATCAAGGTTGTGTTCTATGTTTAAACGTACATCTGGGTTGTGTTCTATGTTTAAAGTACATCAAGGTTGTGCTCTATGTTTAAACGTACATCAAGATTGTGCTATATATTTAAAGTACATCAAGGTTGTGTTCTGTTTAAAAGTACATCAGTGTTGTGCTCTATGTTTAAACGTACATCTAGGTTGTGTTCTATATTTAAACGTACATCAAGGTTGTGTTCTATGTTTAAACGTACATTAGTGTTGTGCTATATGTTTAAACGTACATCAAGGTTGTGTTCTATGTTTAAACGTACATCAGTGCTGTGCTCTATGTTTAAATGTACATCAAGGTTGAGCTCTATGTTTAAACGTTCATCAGTGTTGTGCTTTATGTTTAAAACGTACATCAGTGTTGTGCTCTATGTTTAAACGTACATCAAGGTTGTGTGCTATGTTTAAACGTACATTAGTGTTGTGCTATATGTTTAAACGTACATCAAGGTTGTGCTCTATGTTTAAACGTACATCAGTGTTGTGCTCTATGTTTAAATGTACATCAAGGTTGTGCTCTATGTTTAAACGTACATCAAGGTTGTGCTTTATGTTTAAAACGTACATCAGTGCTGTGCTCTGTGTTTAAACGTACATCAATGTTGTGCTCCATGTTTAAACGTACATCAGTGTTGTGCTCTATGTTTAAACGTACATCAGTGTTGTGCTCTATGTTTAAACGTACATCAGTGTTGTGCTCTGTGTTTAAACGTACATCAGTGTTGTGCTCCATGTTTAAACGTACATCCGTGTTGTGCTCTATGTTTAAATGTACATCAAGGTTGTGCTCTATGTTTAAACGTACATTCGTGTTGTGCTCTATGTTTAAACGTACATCAAGGTTGTGCTCTGTTTAAACGTACATCAAGGTTGTGCTCTATGTTTAAACGTACATTCGTGTTGGGCTCTATGTTTAAACGTACATCAAGGTTGTGCTCTGTTTAAACGTACATCAAGGTTGTGTTCTATGTTTAAACGTACATCAATGTTGTGCTCTATGTTTAAACGTACATCAAGGTTGTGCTCTATGTTTAAGTGTACATCAAGGTTGTGCTCTATGTTTAAACGTACATCAAGGTTGTGCTCTATGTTTAAACGTACATACGTGTTGTGCTCTATGTTTAAACGTACATCAAGGTTGTGCTATATATTTAAAGTACATCAAGGTTGTGCTCTATGTTTAAACGTACATCCGTGTTGTGCTCTATGTTTAAACGTACATCCGTGTTGTGCTCTATGTTTAAACGTACATCCGTGTTGTGCTCTATGTTTAAACATACATCAAGGTTGTATTCTATGTTTAAACGTGCATCAAGGTTGTGCTCTATGTTTAAACGTACATCAAGGTTGTGCTCTATATTTAGAAGTGTAACGAGGTAATCCTCTGTTTCCCCCGATACAAATATTTGTTTAAATTGCTTTAAGTGTACATTTTTCTATATATTCACCATTTTGACAAGTTATTTTATACATGTGAAACACAAAACGTCTTATATTTGCAAAATCTGGACGATTCTTTGTGTAATATTTTGCTTGTTCTTGTTTAATTAACGTTTGGTGGCCTTTCATATTTGACCTAAATTAATATATCTAATACAAACAAAAATGATTTAACATTAGTATTACACGAGAACGAATCCTTAAAGCTAGTTGTCCCCTCGTCATCATGTGGACATAAAACTGTTTTAATGGACGTTTTAAGTACACCCTCTCTTTATAGCGTCTATTATTAGCTCTAGAACATAAAAAAAATAGGATGTGATTTATTCCATTTAATTTGACCTTTTATCGTGAACATGTGAGTGACAAGATCAAATAATTATACTAATACCCAAGTGGTGTAGGAAAATACTCGTTTATTTGCATAATATCGACATGTATATTGATTTATTTGTTTATTCGTGTTAATATTGCCTATAGCGCTATCCACTGGTTGTACAAATGTACCCGGAAATTAAAACAAATATAAATCGTAGGAATTAATGAAGTCAGGAATGTCCAAACATTGCCAGTAGTGCCGCCGCTGTGATAAACGCTTTCTGTGTTTGTTACGGTTAATTGAATGTGTTGTACAAGATAAATAAACGGTTGTATGATAGACCTATTATACACATCTTAACAGCCAACGAATTTGGGTGGAAACGTGCCTACTTAATACAAATATACCACTCGTCAAAATTTATATTGTGTTGACTTTTCTATCCGATTATACAAATCTTAAATTTGTTTTGAAATAATATTTATTTTCTGTACTATAATATAAGTGGTCGTTGTATGTTTCGCACTTGTAAACGATGAGGATATAAACATGTGTGGATTTTAGTTTTAAGTGAAATATTGTTGAGATCTACGATATATTATATCTTTAAGAAAATATGTCACAGAAGATTGTGGCTCATCTTACACCTTCAAGTTTATTACCGAGGATTCGAGCGGAACAGGAACACGTTTTAGAAGAGAATTTTCAAAGAAATAGAAATCCAAATGATTTAGATTTGGTACTGATATCGGCGGAGTCTGGACTATCCGAAGCTGACGTCAAAGTAAGTACATGTATCAGGGCTGAGGTGATAAATGTTTAGGCCCTGGTTATTGTGCCGTTAGTCCCTCTAATACGGTAGCTGCATGAACCTTTTTGTCGGTCATGTCTTGGATGGTAATACAGAAAATGGGTTTACATGACTTAAAAGAGAACAAACAAAAACACGTATCAAAAAAGGGGACAAGATCCGATGATGCGTTAAAATGGGAAAGATCTCATCTGTCGTTTCTCTCACTTAAACATAATGAAAAAACGAGCTGAAGATCTTAAACAGATCAGTCATTGACTGGTGTGAATACGGGATTTCGAAAATTGTACCCCCCCTTTTTTTTGTAAAGACATTGCTTTTAAGCTTGATTTATTTACAGTTGAGTAAATCATTTCTGTAAGAATTATTGATCCACACTAATAAATAATTTCCAGGTGGTCTAATCGATTTTTATAGTTTCAAGGTTATTGCCTGATACGGTTTAAAAATTGTTCAGGATCCAATTAACCTTTTTTATTTTGGTACATGACGTTTCAATTGAAATCACATTAAAGGAATGACCTCGTATAGCCATCTTAATCTTTTATGAACCTATTTACACCCGTATTTACGTTTATGAGTATTCATATTTCTATCGACTTTAATTTATATTTATAAACATGAATGCTAAAATGAAAAGTTCACACGATTTAAAAATTCAGCGTTATCGAAAAAAAAGGGGGGGTGGAATAACAGAGACACATGTATATATTAGTGAATTATGGGGTAATACTAGACCTAGTCTGATGAAGTAATTAGTATATATCACACGACGTCTTAATCAAAAGAACAATCCAGACTAAATATTTCTGGTTACAATTTTCTTAATTCTGCTGCAAGGAGATATCATTGTATTCGATAAAGACTGCTAATATACAACATTTCGTGACCACTTGAATTGTTCGTTAGTTGGAGAGTCAACTAATTTAATTAGTGTATCACACGACGTCCTAATCAAAAGAACAACCCAGACCAAATATTTCTGGTTACAATTTTCTTAATTCTGCTGTAAGGAGATATCAGTGTATTAGATAAAGACTGCTAAAATACAACATTTCGTGACCACTTGTTCGTTAGTTGATGGGAGACAACTAATCTATAATGAATTGATTAAGATTAGAAGTGATAACTCTATATTGTTCTCTGGGGTAATTAATTTTCTGTGACTTGGCTGTATACCAAACTATACTATAGAACTTCCGTCTACACAATCAATAACCCTCATAATCAGGGGGGAATGTTTTTATACTAATAACTGTAATTCGTAGACGAAATGTTTTTGTGCTAATGACAGCAATTCAGAGAGGAATATCAGAATATGCTCTATCAATAGTAACAAAATAGACAGATATTGAGTTTTAATTTGCTCAAGGACACAGCTGTTTTAGCGACATCACGCTTCGTTCTGCGTCTCATTTTTATACAGTATCTTGCATACAAAATTGAATTTCATATTATTATGTTTTTTTTTATCAGTTAAAATTATTGATTCGTGACAAAGTGTGATTTATTTAAGACTATTAAAACTACTTTGATCTTATCTGTAACATTGATCCATCAGATCTTCATTTAATAAAAACCCTACACGACAATATCCTTGTTTATTAGCACTCAGATATATGCTAATATAAAGAAAAAAAGACGTACATAAAATCTAATTTAATAAATAAATGTATATTTTATTCCGATATAATGATAACAAACATAGCTGGGGATATTCTGTTTTTGAAATATAACTACAAACGATTCCTGTTGTAGATATACAGTATGTCTCGTTCATATGCAATGAATTTGATATTAACAATTCACTACTAGGCTCGTGACGAAACTCCTCAACAACATATACAAAATACCCGTACTCGGCACAACCAGGGAAATTAACTAGTAATAATATAACCAGGTTGAAATAATAAACTTGTTTTAAACTTTTTAAACAACTAAAATACGGAGTGGGTAGAAATCAAACAAATTCAATTTGACATTTCTGTAACTTGATAATTTGTATAGAAACATGGTTGTGCAAGATGATTTATATTAAAATTTATATTCAAGTATATGGACTAAAAATCTTTTAATAATATTAATCGGAGCATTAAATTTCATTTATTTACACAAGTTCACATTACCCCCTCATCTATTGTTGTAGAAAGATATTTCCAATACTTTTACCAGTTTCTATTTAACAAAGAGCTTACATCGTATCCCGGAGTGTCATAATTATTTCTGTTCATTTACTACCCTATAAAAGATCAATAATTTGTTCTTGTTTATTTGTATACTTGTGTATTCAGTTCGGTTTCCACTCAAGATATACCATTTTATATTAATTTCAATTCAGAGCTCCGAGTTCAATTATTTGTTCGTGTTTATTTGTATACTTGGGTATTCAGTTCGGTTTCCACTCAAGCTATATGCCACTTTAATTTCGATTATACTTTTCAAAATATACATTAACATTAATAATAAAATGTCAGTAAAATAATTTCAATTATACTTTTCAAACTATACATTAATAATAAAATGTCAGTCAAAGTTTTTTTTGTGAAAAATCAATACCTTATCGCTTGTTCTCATTTAAAATAGTAATAAATATAAAAATATGTAAATTTATACACTGATGACCGATAAGTTCACAAACCACATCATCTGAAAATACATGTAATATATATTTTAATATTTTCCCTACATGTATCGACTTTCACATAGTTTAACAAGAGTAAAAGGTCATATATCTATGAAAAGTCAAGACTCAGATTAGAATTGCACCCACCCCCTCCGCCACATTTTGCCATGGTGCATATACGTATTTGCTGGTGGCTATATTAATTAGTTAATTTCAGTCAATTGCAATTTCGGCTTTAGAAATGGTACCTTTAATGAAATATGTGCGAGTAACACAATTATCTTCGTGGTGAAATGGACAACTAAACGACCGTTCAAGTCAAATTTAGTTTAATTTATGAAGTTGTTTTAAATGAGAGTATTTTATAATACGATGAATGGCGTCCGGGTGTCCGGGTGTCCGGGCGGCGCAATCTTTCCGCACAATATATTAAGAATGAAATGTCTGATCTAAATGAAACTTGGTACACACATGCCAGGTGGTGAGAGGAGGAAGCCTATTGATATTGAAGATCGTAGGGCAAATGTCAAGGTCACAACTTTAACAAAAATTTGATACTTTTTCGTTTCCGCACGATATCTTAAGAACAAAATGTAGGATCTAAATGAAACTTGGTACACATGTGGCTGATGGCGAGAGGAGGAAGCCTATTGATAATTATTTATTTGAAATGCACAATTTTACCCCAAGGGGTTGATGGCATACAATTATAGAAAAACATGAGGTTTGTAGGACAAAGGTCAAGGTCACAACTTATAAAAATAGAACGATAATTTATACTGTTTTCCGTTTCCGCACGATATATTATGAACGAAATGTCAGATCTAAATGAAACTTGGTACACACATGCCTGATGGTGAAAGGAGGAAGCATATTGATATTGAGGTTTGTAGGGTAAAGGTCAAGGTCACAACTTCTGAAAATAGAACAAAACTTTGATACTTTTTTCATTTCCACATATCTTAAGAACGAAATCTTGGATCTAAATGAAACTTGGTACACACATGCCTGATGGTGGGAGGAGGATGCCTATTGATATTGAGGTTTGTGGGACAAAGGCCAAGGTCACAACTTCTAAAAATAGAACAAAAATTAGATACTTGTTTTGTTTCCGCACGATATCTAAAGAACGAAATGTCGGATCTGAATGAATCTTGGTACACACATGCCTGATGGCGAGAGGAGGAAGTCTATTGATATTGAGGTTTGTAGGTCAAGGGTCAAGGTCACAACTTCTAAAAATAGAACAAAAAATGTATAATTTGTTCGTTTCCGCACAATATCTTAAAAACAAAATGTAGGATCTAAATGAAACTTGGTACAATATGCGTGATGGTGAGAGGAGGAAGCCTATTGCTAATCAGGTTTGTAGGACAAAGGTTAAGGTAACAATTTCTAAAAATAGAACAAAAATTTGATACTTTTGTCGTTTCCGCATAATATCTTAAGAACGAAATGTTGGATCTAAATGAAACTTGGTACACACATGCCCGATGGTGAGAGGAGGAAGCCTATTGATATTGAGGTTTGTAGGACAAATGTCAAGGTCACAACTTCTAAAAATAGAAAAAAAAATGATATTTTTTTTTGTTTCTGCACGATATCTTAAGAACGAAATGTCGGATCTAAATGAATCTTGGTACACACATGCTTGACAGTGACAGGAGGAAGCCTATTGATAATGTCACATTGTCCATCCACATGTTCGCAATTCGGCTTTCGGACCTTTGGTGCGTTACTGATTTTTTTTTTATAATTTGGTTGAATATATATAATAATATGCACAAACGGGTTATAAATGTTCCAAAGATATGTTATTAATTATCACCGAAAGTTACAAAATAGAAATAATAGCGAGGGATGTGTGTCCTACGGACGAGGATCGCTTTTCATTTGGTAAATTTGGGTACGAAAACCGTACCCACTCATATATTGATATTGATATTGATTGAGCTCAACACTATAAATAGGTATTTAGGAATAACTTTCGAATTCTGTTCTTCATTGTTTCGAGGTATCCCATAAGGCTTTAAAAATCATATATAATGTACAAAGATTAATTTGATACCAAGTTCTAATATTATAAGCTTTATTTGACCATACGGTCAAACACATTCTCATGTATAGTTTAAAAGCCTTAGGTTATTATAGCACATTTAAACAGATGTTAACATATGGTAATCCGTCATTGGACCATGTCTTCCCCATATTATATTTAGAAATACTACATGTAACGGTGTTAGCATTTGTAAAGGATATACATATATATAGCCAGAGTTAATAATAAGCTACAAAATGTATCACTCCTTCAGAACAAGGTAAATTTCCACTACATTTTGGATTTACAACTACCTTTGCAATCAGTGCCCATCACCACTAACGTTGTGAGAACATTTGAACCCTGTTCATGGCGAGGTGTACAAAATGATAGAAATCATATGTATGCCTACAGGAAAAATAAGCCCATTTGGTCTTAATATGAATAATCTTATTAACTTTAATCATTTTGGAAACTTGTTTGGCTAAACTTAATGTAGATGTTAATTTTGTTTAAATTATCTGTATATCCTCTGATACGAGTTGATTATATAGCGAACTTTTCTGCATTAAATACGAGAGTGATAGGCTAGTATGTATAGCTGTTGTGCAATGCAGATTTTGTATTCTTGAAATATATGTTAATCATTTTAAAAACACATGTCTCCTAATAAACATGATGAACAATGATGCAATGTTGGTGTACAGCCATATAATAACATGATTGTATTGAGTGAAAGCTTGTACATGTATATATAAACAATGTCAGCATGTAATTACTGGAACCTTAGTCTCTTGGTACCGGGTACCGTTGCAGTAAAATTACCGTAGATTGTATTTGCTTTATTCATTGAGATGTGTCATGGAGCTTGGAAAGAAAAGACATATACATTTAACAATTAATATTGAATATAATTTATAGTCACTGCACTGAATTTTAACAACAAAAATATTTTTGCCCTAGCAAGTTTTGTTCAACCACAAAATTATTATTTTTTTGCTCTGGCAGGTATTGTTGAACAAACATCTTGGTACCGAATGGTAATTACGTTTGTAGTCAAGATAACATTTTGGCGTAAAATAAGTCGTATTATATTTAGGGTCCAGCGGCTCTTTTCATAAAAATTCTTACGATAAAAAATTGTCGTAAGTGTAAAACTAAGATTAAAAAGAGTTTCACAAAAATACTTACGATAATCTTAAGTGTAAAAATAGTCCTAACTTTACGTGTAAAACTACCCTGTCGTAAGTGTAAAATTTTGATCTTAAGAGAAATAGTTGTCTTATCTTTTATCGTAAGTGAAAAAAATCAAAAACAAATATGGTTAATTCTTTTAATTTTATATTTCAAATTGGGAACGATCGACAATCGAAAAAACTACATGTACTAGCAAACTTGGTAAAATTTCTTCTTTTTATTATTATTATTTTTTATTTTTAAAAAATAGACAACGGGATTTTCTTCTAGATATTTACAGTCTCCGCTTACACAAGTTTTGTATGAACAGTCGCTTTAGGACTGGAAATTTCTGGATCCAATGATATCGTTTTGATTTTGCCTTATATTATAGTAATATAATTTATTAATTTCTGGCAACTTCGATGATCATCGAACACTCTGGCAATACATAAACTTGTGTACATTCTTCTGTTATATTAATATAAATATATAACAGGGATATTTATTCGTCTTCGTGATTGATAGATGATACACATACCTTAATTTGGGTCATCTCAGAAAAATCCAAATAAATTTTCATCAATAAAAGAACAAGAGTTTAATTTTATGTGGGATGGAATTAATTGGAAAAAAGTGTGTGTGTGTGTGTGTGGGGGGTAAATATTTTGCTGACAAATGAATTATATGAATAGGTATTTTTTCACACTCCCTTAAAAAAATAATTCTACTTAAAGTAACCATGCATGGTTGGTGACGCACTACTCCAAGTAATGATAATTATTATAGATCATTTTAATTTACATGCATTATAAATGTTCCTTTATACGAAAATCATACCCGTTCATATTTTGTGCAGTTATTGGTGACCGATTCATATATTAGATAAAAATTAAATATAAACATACAAACACATAAAAACTGTTTATAAATCAGTGCCGGGGATATTTTATAGAATAATTTTATTTAAAAAAAAATGTTTTGTTGTGCTATGGAAATAAAACTAGGTTGCCAAGAAAGATGGTTTATGGTGTTTAACGCCCCTTTCAGCAATATATCGGTCAGTTTTATTGGTGGAGAAACCACTGACCTGTCACAAATCACTGACAAACTTTATCATATAATGTTGTATCGAGTACACCTAAGGAAGAATTTTCATCGTAAGTGTAATTTTAGTCGTAAGATAATCTTTGTGAAAAGGACTTAGGAATTGTCGTAAGATAATCTTAAGTGAAAAAGTTAGGACTATAGTTACGAATTTTTGTGAAAAGAGCTCCAGCCATTTATCTTTTAAGGAGGAGCTATGTATTTCACACAAGCTAAAAAAAAATGTTTTTCACGCGAAACAAAAATCTTTTTTTTACATTCAAAATCGGTATTTTCTTTTCTTAAAGTTTTACCCAAATTTCTGGCTTAAAACTGCAGGTTCAGATTTTGTTTGTGCTTTTCCTTTCAAATTCCCTTTGTTCTATAAAATTTGGCGACAGAAATTGTGTTTTTTTCTCGGTCCACGGTAGATTACCATATACAAATTTTAACAAACATTTATAGGCATTAGGAGAATATCTATTATATTTGGGCGTGTGACACCAGACTTAATGTCCTACCATTAAAATATATAATTAATTTCTACATTCACGGTAATGGCCATCAAATCATAGATACCAGGGTTAGTTAATGTGTCACCAAGGTTTAATGTTTGATTCCGGGGGTCACTTGACCTTTAATTTATATTAAATAAATTTGAGAAGATATTAATATCAATATACAATGTATATATTTGGAATCCGCCTTATAAAGTAAAGTGTAAATGCATTTTATTTCCACCATAAACACATTTATACTTGATCGCCATTCAGTGCACTAAGGTCACCGTCTATAAGCATTATCATACATTGTATTGGACTGATTTGTACACCTCCTGGTTATGCTAAATATAGAAATAATTGGTTCACTCTCTTTTTGGGGTTCAAAACGATAAAAAAAAAACATTAATACCTAAAAAGACCGTATTAATGCAACAATTAATACTAGTAGTCCGTTATTTCCATTGCGACACCAGCGCCAGAAATTGGAGTGGATCAGGGCACAGGTGTTAAGGTTTGCTCGACTTTCTGTATGCCTCTGCAATGGTCGTCCGTGTCACAGTTTGCTTCGGTTGTCCAAACTGCACGTATGTTAAGGACAATTAACTGCACTGAGAGGTGTAGGGATTACAGATGGAATCGATTCAATATATTACTTCAATGTCCAGGAACAGCACCACCAGGATTTACCTTTTTCGCAAGGGAACGCTCGTCTTATTCTGGCGCGATATCGATTGATACCCCGAATGCACAAAATCTAGTAGTGTGCACGCATTGTCATCGCTTTCCCCGGTGAATGCGCCTGACGGACGAATTGAATATCGGGTCACATGGTATTGGATGTATCGTCGATATGTGTCTCGTATTCAAGAGAGGCAGCCACATACCAGATACTGAATTATTATTTATTTTATGGGTTCTGTTCAATTATGTACGATATTTGGATTCAAAATAATTGAATGTTTCGTTAAATTCATTATCTTAAATGTGCCCAGTGTGGTCTTAAGTTCATTGCCGCTGCCATAACGGAGTAATATGTATGTTGCCGTAATGTAGTACGGTATGCGTTACGTAGATGGCTCGTTATCAAAGTTTTTCAGTAAACATGAAATTTTATTACCGGTTTAGCCTGCTTGACAATAAATGATATAGGCTACAGTAATTACATTTTTGCATGCATCGAACAAACAGCTTGTCCAATGTTTTTATATTAAACGATGTTATAAACCAATGTATCTAGTAAACACAATCTTTACTGTCGTCTATGAAAGGTTGTAACCACTGAATGTACATCCCGTAAAATTTTATGCCAAGTGACAGGTACAAAATTCCATCGAAAATACACGACCGTACGGAGGCAGACAACTGTCTGCAAATAAATGACCGTGACTAGATCTGTGACTTGATATTTGATTGTATACAAGAGTTACTGCTTAAAATAATGTATCTCCGTGGTAGTCAGGGACGTAGCTGAGGCTTAATAGTGTGCACGCCATAATTACTTTCGACGAGCCACGAAAGGGCCCGTGCATCTCTGAAGGGCCCATAGCCTTAGTCATTGACGTTTTATTTTGATTTGTTCATTTCATTATTTTTTGGTATAGTCAACTCAAATTCAGTTTTGATAAAAGTTTCAGCCTGTTCTCAGACCCCAAAGCAGTATTGTTACGCCTTGCAAAATTTCTCTTGGATGCCCTGTTGCAGATACATCATCATAATTCTTTTTTCACAACCTATAATAAAATGAAAAAAAGTATCACATCGTCGGAAAAGTTCAAAAAATTCAATAGAAAATTCGATATCCCTAACACACAATATACATGACCGCTCACTTTCCTGACTTAGTACAGGTACTTCAGTAAAAAGTTACGGGGTTAAACAAGTTGGATTATAACTTGCCATTGTCTAAAGAAATACCAATATAGTCACATCTCCTCTGAACTGTAGATCGAGAAAAAAACCCATAATATACTAGACAGGTAGCATGTGCATCGTACTTGATAAATTCGCAATTAATATTTCGAATGTACAATAGCGACTTCCGCCCAACATGAAAACAGGACAGATTGATGTACTTGATAAATCACCCCACCCCCTCTCCCCAACGTATGAAAAATAGAAATATCTTTATGTGATTTAAATACATACTAACTGCATTACATGTAAATTGCATGATGCTGTTTGATAAAGACCTTTAACTAGAACAGGAACAAATGAACAACTGAATGAAATAGTGCTGTAATTAAAGATCATGTACGTGATATAGAAGTTTGAAAGAACAATGTTTATTATAAATGAGGTTGAAACAAGTCACATTTTGATATCAATTCGGTTGTATTTCACTTTGACGATTACAATTACGGAAGACGGACCGCAACCAGAAAACTAGAGGCTCAGGTGAGCCTGTATCGCTCACCTGATATAAATAAGTCCTCTTAAGAATGTCTGCATGCCGAATACATCTAAGTTACTATTCAAATCCCATAGGGTTCTATGTTAAAACTATGTCTGCTCATGGCAGCCATCTTGGATGAAGGTTGTGGTCACCGGACACAATTTTGAAAGTATATACTACCCAAGGAACATCCATGCCATGTTTGCTTTAAATTGGCTGACTGGTTTCAGAGGAGAAGACTTTTAAACAATTTTCCCATTGGGTCCTATGTTAAAACTATGTCCGCTGACGGCGGCCATTTTGGACCGAGATTGGGGTCACTGAACACAATTTTGGAAGTTGACCACCTAAGGACCATCGATGACATGTTTGCTATATTGGTTTACTGGTTTCAGAGGAGAAGATTTTAAAACATTTTTTCCCATAGGGTCCTATGTTAAAACTATGTCCGCTGATGGCGGCCATCTTGGATGGAGGTCTGGGTCACTGGGTATAATTTTGAAAGTTGACCATGTAAGGACCATTCATGCCATGTTTGCTTTAAATTGGCTTACTGGTTTCAGAGGGAACAAAATTTAAACATTTTTCCTATAGGGTCCTATGTTAAAACTATGTTCACTGACGGCGGCCATCTTGGATGGAGATCGGGGTCACATGACATTATTTTGAAAGTTGACCACCTAAGGACCATTCATGCCATGTTTGCTTTAAATTGACTTACTGGTTTCAGAGCAAATTTTTTTAAAACATTTTCCCCATAGGGTCCTATGTTAAAACTATGTTCACTGATGGTGGCCATCTTGGATGGAGGTCGGGGTCACATGGCATTCTTTTGAAAGTTGACCACCTAAGGACCATTCATGCCATGTTTGCTTTAAATTGACTTACTGGTTTCAGAGGAAAAAGTTTTAAACATTTTTCCCATAGGGTCCTATGTTAAAACTAAGTCGAGTCATGGCGGCCATCTTGGATATGCGATCGGCACAAAAATAACAAATTTAGTAGAGGACCATCCAGTCATCATTTCTATAATGTTACAATTCCATCGGCTGAGTAGTTTCTGACAAGAAGATTTTCAAAGTTTCAACCAATCAGAACACATTATTGGCCCTGGCGGCCATGTTGGATTTCCGATCTAAACCAAAATAACAAATTTGGTAGAGGACCTCCCAATGAACAGTTCTGCCAAGTTTGGTCCAAATCTGTTCAGTAGTTTCAAAGAAGAAGATGAAAGTATGAAAAGTTTACAGACGCGGACGACGGACGCAAAGTGATGACAAAAGCTCACATGACCCTTTGGGTCAGGTGAGCTAAAAATGAACACCTGCATGAAATAGTGTTGTAATTAAAAATCATGTACGTGATGTATAACACTGAAAAATATTATTATAAATTTTATATCCTAATTTTTTATAACCCAACGATGTGCACGCCATGGCGTGACAACGTATATGCAGCTACGCCTCTGGTAGTAGTAATTGTACATTGTACGGTAAGGGGTATGAGCTGTGACGTCTTAACGCATGGGCACGCTGGGCAGTTGCCCGGGGCCCTACGAGTAGTGGGACCACACGCTAATCTATGCATGCTGTATGCAGCATGCTTTTTAAATGTATAAACACTGATTTTGTTGGAAGTACGAATGTAATGAATATATGGTTAATTTTATCGACACTTACAGTTTTATTCCTGTGAGTGGTTGTATAGATATGGGCACTAGTGCAATGCCTTTCCCGGTGGCATATAATGATGTAAAGACAGCGCTGGGTAGGAGGGTTTATAATCTCGAATTCCAGTCGAAATAGTGTCGTTTCCTGAAAACCGGGCATTAAATAATCACATACCGAATCACGAAAAATGTTAATCCCGAGATCCCCCCAAAAATGACAGACATCTCAAAAAGGGTCCTTCCGCCCTTCTCACGTTTTAGTACCCCGTTATTATTGATTCTTTTAAACAGCACGAAAGGAATTCAGCTTTACGGCTTTATATATTCTATTGGCTACTTCCATTCAAAGCCATATAATTAATAGATATAAATAATTAATTATTTTTATATGCTTCTGCTCCATTTAATCTATAACAATCGCGAATACACTACATATAATTGCCTGCTAAATCTAAAATGAAGTATGGTGAATTCCCAGTGTACATACATGTTATAGAATGGTTATAGAGGTTGCTTAAAATAACAGCAGGTAAAACAGTTCGTTATCGAAAGTAATTTCTCCTTAATACATGTACTATCAAATCTCAATCAAACTCGAGTTTTAATATTTGATAAGGTACTATTGGAATGTTTGTCAAAGATTATCTGTATATATAAACAAATATAATTTACTATAGGTATTAATTTTATGGTGTAGAAGAAACACCGCCCATTCCTTACGGTATATTAAATGTAAACTGTTATGCATTTCTTCATCACCACGGACGAACACGACATACTGGCGTGTGTACAGAAATATTTGCACACCAAGACGTCTCCGACAATTATACGTAATGATGGTTGGCTTATGGTGTTTAACGCCACTTTCAACAATATTTCAGTTATATCGTGGCGCTCAGTTTTATTGATGGAGGAAACCGGAGAAAACCACCGACCTGTAGCAAGTCACTGACAAACTTTATCACATAATGTTGTATCGAATACACCTCGCCATGGACGGGATTCGAACTCGCAGCTTTGGTGGTTATAGGGACTTTATTGCACAGGTAGTTGTAAATCCAACTACCATACGATAACGACGGCACCTTATTCGTAATGACATCAGTAATGAAACGTCAATTTCTTTCTTATTCAGAGATGGTATCAGCATAGACTGGCCTGCTGGAGACAACAACAAGGATTACCGGCCAATAGTGGGTCTGTCAAAGACTAAAACATCTTAGATTATTAGTGAAGTGGCTCTGAAGAAAGGCCATTCGTTAAGTTGATATGATGAAAGGCAATTTGTGAGGTGAATCTGATGATGGGCCGTTTCTATTATAACTTGGGGGTTTGTTCCCTCAATATATGCAGGAATTATCTTGTTGTTTCTAGCTATATAATTGTTTAGAATATGTGAGCATTGTATCAAAAAACTTTCACACTCAGGCTGAAATTCCAGTACATGTCTTTTGCTTATGGGTTTGTAAGAGAACTACAGCTTGCTATTTCTATATATTATCTAGAGTGTATTATTTGTTTGATTCTAATAACAGAACATGCAAGTGAAAACAGTGGATAGTAAGCAATACCAGTACCTAAAAGTTGGACAATGCAATTTATTTTCTCAAACAGAACTTAATACTAGGTTCTGAATATACATTAAATACCTATTCAAAAACCTTCCACAAATGTTCTGCAGTTCTAAAATCTGTCCAAAAAATGGAGTTCACAATTTTTCAACAAGAGCATTGCAGAAATATATGATAGTGAGTCTGTGTCACAGAAATGTTTTGTTAGGTCACCAAACGTTGACAAGACAATCTGCTAATAACAGGCTGTTCTTCTGGGAGTAATAATTACTCCCAGTGTTGTATAAGTGTATAATGTAATGTGCAATATATACCATTGTTTGTTAATCCTATCTTTGTTATGTTTGACTTTTTTTGGAATATATAGGACACAACAACTCAGGAGATGAATAGCAATTTGTTTAGATCTAGAGAGGGAGCGATATGTCCAACCATCCAGTCGAAAAGACATTTATTGATCTGTCATTAAAATTTGAACAGTAGACTTTTGTTTGGTCCAAGTCTATAAAATCTTGACCTCATACTTTATTGTCTAAATTTATAAAATTCTGACAAGGTACATTAACTTTGGCATATTCCTATAAAAGTTGGGTTTTGGTTTCCACATAGTATTGAGAAATTATTGAAACAAAATTCAGTGTAAACCACTGAAATACAACCAACATATCTAAATTTGAAGCTACAGCAGGCCTTGCGGTCATAAAAATTTGAATAAAATGTTTGTACTCCTACCTAAAAATCAGCCAATCATTACACTATATATCCAATAAATCTAGAGTTCTGATTGGATGATGTTGGAATAGGAGTACACAACTCCTACTCGAAAGTTCTATGACCACAAGGCCTGTTCTCCCTCTCATGGATAACAACTATGTTTAAATGTAAGCTACATGACTTTCAGGAATTAAAAACTTGGCAACATGAGTGTAATATAACAAATGTTGGGCAGCTCCTTATTCCATGTTGTTTTACACTTTTGTGTATTGCTTTGTGTTATGATTTGTAATATTTATTAAAATTGTTATTACTTTTCATTGTTTTTAATATCTTACTATTAAGAAGTCTTGTTCTTGCTGAATGAATTTCAAGAAATCATATATTGAAAAGAGTCAAACAGTTTTGAAGTACCTTCTTAGACACAAGATATTAATGAATTATTTATTTCAACAAGACCATATTACCTGGCCCTAAAAAATCACACATCTCAAACTTTATTTTAAAACCAAAAGTCTTTATAGCTACAACAGTATAACACTATCAGAGAATGCTGGTTCTTATCTAAAAATTCATCAAGTGGTTAAAATAATTCACAAAAGCGAAAACTAACTAATCTTCTCAACAGTCAAATATTATCTATATATCTGAGACATCTATTTTCCATATATATAGTAGGACTGTCAATTAGGAGTAATGCATTATGGGTTATTTGTATCTTTAAGCGGCACTATTAAGTTTCAGTTGTTTCATGGCGGTCAGTTTTATTGTTGTAGAAAACCAGAGTACCTGGAGAAATCCACTGATTTTCCACAAGTCACTAACGAACAATATCACACAAAGTTGTATCAAGTACGCCTCAACATGGGTGGAAATCAAACTCACTCAAGTCATGATAGGTAAATATTACACTGGAAGATGTAAACCATACCACAATATGATGATGACCACAACAGTCACTTGGAGTGGTATATTATAATCTCTAAAATCCTAGTACAGAAAACATAGAGATTACAGTCGCTTGTGGCATGGAAATACCACCTGCTTTCGGATTATTCTAAAATAAAATTTCTTTATTATTTCAGTTTATTTTCCTGTATTTAACGTGTTCTTGCCCATACAATCTTATGGTAACAATAGCTTATATGTGCCACCTCTGTTAGCATATGATTGTATTCAGCAAAACATATATCTTTTTCTGCAAAACCTGAAATACATTAAAATGTAAGTACTATTAAAATTTTAGCCCAATTGGTGCAGACATACTGGAATGGCTTTATTAACTCTTTAGGCATGTTTACCTCCCCTCTATTCTATTTAAAGTAATAGAAGCCATGTTGGTTGGAATGCAGCATCATTGGACACCTATTAACCAGAATGTCCTAATGATCATTCAGGAAAAGTTTGGTTCAAATTGACCCAGTATGTCGGAGAAGGTTTTTGAAAAGTTTACAGAGGATGATGACAATGGAAAAAATTGACACGATATCGATATCTTTGGGTCAACTAAACTAAAAAATAATTTATGTAAAATGTACACTCCAATATTTGACCCCCTAAAAGAAAGTTTTATTTGAATATCAATTCAGTTTTTTATATTCCAGTGTAGTGGAGTTGTCTAAGACGTAAACACTCAAACATTAACACAACATGTCGTTTCAATCTATAAATATCAGTCTGCATCAAAACCACTAGCCATATGCCCCAGTCTAGTAAAAATTTGGTTCAAGCTAGTAAAAAATTCCATAATATTTGCTTAATCAAATAGAAAAAATTCTTCTAAAATGCTGTTCGGGCTAGCTTGTCAAAATATTTTTGATGCAGACTGAAATATTATACTCAACGATATCTTAAAGTATGACAACTGAATCTCTAGGATAAATCTTATCTGGCGCAACATGTTTACAATTTTATAATGCTGCCATAAAGAGAAAAACCATTAACAGATTTGTAGACAAGTTCAAAATAAACAAAAGGATTTCACTTAATGTTTAAAAATGAAGAAAATCTATAAACAGCAAGATTGTAATTGTCAGTTTTATTAAACAAATATACCAATCATGGAAAATCAATACTAACATTAAACTTATTCCTATCAGAAATGTGAAACTTTGTTCCTTGTGTAGATTAATAGATCTTTAACAGTCAAATTCGGGTCATTTTGAAATAAGACCAATGTCAGGTTTGGACCTGCATTGCTACACAACACACTTTTGGGAAATAACTTATGAATAGAAAGTTTAAACAGTGATGGTCAACAATACCACCAATATGAACAAAATAAACAATCACCTCTCATCTTAACTTACTGAACACAACTAAGATTATGACATATGATGTTGGAAATCCAGATCCTGGCTTGGGACATATTTTCAAAGTGTATGCAATCATTGTGTATTATTTGAATAATGTTGAATGAAAACAATTGCAGTTACAAACTACACAAACTAGCTACCCTCAAAATTGGTTGTAAAATAAGCATTCCACATTTAAACTAGAGGCTCAGTGGGTGTCTCTCATCTTTCATTCTGCTTTAAGGAAACTTAATGCAGAACCTACCATAGGTGCTTCCTACCAAATTTCGGTTCATTTGGCTACTCAGTTTATTTAGAAATTGACCAACCAGAAACAAGAAATGCCTATGGTGGCCATGTTTGTTAACTGATTGGGATTAAATTAGCATTTTTATAGAGGATCTTCCATAAATGCTTACTACCAAATTTTGTTCATTTAGCCCAGCAGTTTCAGAGAAGATTTTTTTAGAAATCGACCAACTGGAAACAAGAATTGACTGTGGCAGCCATGTTTGTTAACGGATCCGGGCAAAATTAGCAATCGTTGTAGAGGACCTTCCGTAGATGCTTCCTACAAAGTTTCGGTTCATTTGCCCAAGCGGTTTCAGAGAAGATTTTAAAAAATCGGCTAATCAGAAAATCTATATAGAGGACCTTCCATAGATGCTTTCTACCAAGCTTCAGTTCATTTGCCCAAGTGGTTTCAGAGGAGAAGATTTGAAAAAATCGGCCAATCAGAAAGAAGAATTGCCTGAGGTGGCCATGTTTGTTAACGGATCGAAACGAAAAGAGCAATCTTTATAAAGAAACTACCAATGATGCTTCCTATAAAATATTGATTCATTTGGCCAAGCAGTTTCAGAGAAGATTTATAAAAATCGGCCAATCAGAAAAAAAGAATTGCCTGTGGCGGTCATGTTTGCTAACAGATCGGGACGAAATTAGCAATATTTATAGAGGAGCTTCCATAGATGCTTCCTATCAAGTTTCAGTTAATTTGGCAAAGCGGTTTCAGAGAAGAAGAGTTTTTAGAAATCAACCAATCAGAAACAAGAATTGCCTGTGGTGGCCATGTTTGTTAATGGTTTGGGACGAAATGAGCAATCTATAAAGAGGACCTTCCATAGATGCTTCATACCAAGTTTCGGTTCATTTTACCAAGCGGTGTTAGAGGAGAAGATTTTTTTAAATCGGCCAATCAGAAACAAGAATTGCCTGTGGCAGCCATGTTTGTTAATGGATCGGGACAAAATATGCAATCTTTATAATGGACCTTCCATAGATGCTAGCTACCAAGTTTCAGTTCATTTGGGTAAGAGGTTTCAGAAGAGAAGATTAAAATGTGAAAAGTTAACGGACGACGGGTGATGGCAACTAGAGGCTCACATGAGCCTGTATCGCTCACCTGACATAACTAAGTCCTCTTAAGAATGTCTGCATGCCGAATACATCTAAGTTACTATTCAAATCCCATAGGGTTCTATGTTAAAACTATGTCTGCTCATGGCAGCCATCTTGGATGGAGGTAGTAGTCACCGGACACAATTTTAAAAGTATACTACCCAAGGACCATCCATGCCATATTTGCTTTAAATTGGCTGACTGGTTTCAGAGGGAAGACTTTTAAACAATTTTCCCATAGGGTCCTATGTTAAAACTATGTCCGCTGACTGCGGCAATCTTGGATGGAGGTCGGGCTCACAGGACATAATTTTGAAAGTTGACCACCTAAGGACCATTCATGCCATGTTTGCTTTAAATTGACTTGCTGGTTTCAGAGGAGAAGACTTTTAAATTTTTTTTCCATAGGTCCTATGTTAAAACTAAGTCGAGTCATGGTGGCCATCTTGAATTTCCGATCAGCAAACGATTCATAAGTTTAGTACAGGATCACCCAATGATCAGTCCTGTAAAGTCACAATTCAATTG
>MJUT01003477.1:778680-795312 GCA_002080005.1 Gigantidas platifrons
GTTTGCTTTAAATTGACTTACTGGTTTCAGAGGAAACAATTTTTAAACATTTTTTCCATAGGGTCCTATGTTAAAACTATGTTCGCTGATGGTGGCCATCTTGGATGGAGGTCGGGGTCACATGACATTATTTTGAAAGTGACCACATAAGGACCATTCATGTCATGTTTGCTTTAAATTGACTTACTGCTTTCAGAGGAAATTTTTTTTTAACATTTTTCCCATAGGGTTCTATGTTAAAACTAAGTCGAGTCATGGCGGCCATCTTGGATATGCGATTGGCACAAAAATAACATATTTAGTAGAGGACCATCCAGTCATCATTTCTATAATGTTACAATTCCATCGGCTGAGTAGTTTCTGACAAGAAGATTTTCAAAGTTTCAACCAATCAGAACACATTATTGGCCCTGGTGGCCATGTTGGATTTCCGATCTGCACCAAAATAACAAATTTAGTAGAGGACCTCCCAATGAACATTTCTGCCAAATTTGGTCCAAATCAGTTCAGTGGTTTCAAAGAAGAAGAAGAAAGTATGAAAAGTTTACAGACGTGGACGACGACGACGGACGCAAAGTGATGACAAACGCTCACATGACCGTTTGGGTCAGGTGAGCTAAAAAGAAAAAATGAAACAACAGCTAATTCTAATTAGATTTCAGATAACGCTTTGAGTCATTTGAGCTAAAAACCAAATCATATTATGAAGATATACTTTTGGTACTGACAAGCAATCAAAGAAAGATTCACTGTACCATAAGGAACACTGCTTATTTGTATATAAACAATAGCAGCTATATCTAGATAGGTGTCAAGGTCAACCGTCATAATTATCAGAAGGAATGATTATGTACTACATTGTATATTTAGGTTATTGAGCAACATGAAGAAAATGATTTTTGTTTGAATTGAAAAAAAAAAACCTGTTAATTTTCATAATTAGCCATGGCAGCCATTTTGGTTAGTTAACTGATTAAATGAATATGAGTTTGAAAGGAGAACCAAATTTAGTGTTATTCTATACAGTGGTTCTGAAGGAGAAGATTTTCAATTTTCAACTGAATTGTGGCCATCTTGCAAGGTCACTGGAAACAATTTATAAAGAGCACCATCCAAGGAGTATCATATCTAAATTAATCCCAGTCAGAAGAGGATAAAAATGTGAAAAATTGACAATTGATTTTTTTGTTTGTTGCTTAACATACAACGGTAAATATTTTATCATATGCATATTTAGGCATAATTACACATACAAAATTATGACAATAGCTCAGAAATAATTGTTTTTTTTTTTCAAAATGAAGGCAGAGCACATTCATTAACCACAAAAGATATTTGACACATGGCATGGAACAAGTGAGTTGGAGATAAGGTTAAAAGAATTTCTTGGTTAATGAATGTGTTCTGCGCTAATTGTTAACAATTTTTTTCATTATCCAACTTACTAAAAGAATGGGTCAATTATGGCTCTTGTAGGAGAGCTAGTTCTTTGTAAAATCAAATGTAGCATTAGGGTTATGGTGTTTAATGCCACTTTAAGCAATATTTCAGATATATAATGGCGGTCAGTTTTATTGGTGGAGGAAACCGGAGTACGAGAAAATCACTGACTGACATGTCGCAAGTCACTGACAAACTTTATCACATAATGTTGTATTGAGTAGACCTCGCCTGAGCGGGATTCAAACTCACAACTTTAGTGGTGATAGGATTTGATTGCACATGTAGTTGTAAATCCAACTACCATACGATCATGACCAATAACGCCGTTAACGGCCCCTAAAGTCAATTGTAAATAATATGAATAAGATAAAATCATAGTACTAAAAATATCTATTACGATTGATGGTATTATATTGTCTCTAAGACAACAAACAATATTATATTTCAACATTATTATAGAGTCTGTATATAAAAACATAGATTCAACACATGGATGCGGTCAATAAAACAATTGCTACTATGTATGTTATCTCCAGGAAAACAAATGTCTTAAATATTTATGGTTGATTGATTATTTGATGTTAATGGCAACTTTAGCATTATTACAGCTATATCGTGACATGATCAAATTTTAAAAATCAATTAAGAATATTTTAGGCATTGTCCCATCACTATGTAAGCAGTAAATAAGCTATAGATTGTCTATAGGAATTAGATTTAACCAATGAGTTGTGTTTCTCTCATCAGCCAGTCTAGGGCCTCTTGTTTTCCCTGAAGTTTAAGTTCAGCACCTACAACATCTCTACATTGACTGTGGTAGTCATTGATCCAAGATATCTGTAATTTAAATATTTTAAATAATTATACGCCATTACAAATCTTCAATAATTAACATTACCAGTATTTACAACTGTAGTTTATTGATAACCTTTCTTCTATATCTACTAGAAATATGAGCATAATTAGGGATTGGGGTTATGGTGTTTAACGCCACTATCAACAATATTTCAGTTATATCGTGGTGGTCAGTTTTATTGGTGGAGGAAACCAGAGTACCAGGAGAAAACCACTGATCTGTCACAAGTCACTGACAAACTTTATCACATAATTATACAAGAATTCTGAGAGTATTGCACATAACAATACATTGTCCCCTACCGGCCGCAAAAATCAGAGGACCTAAAATTTTAGAAGTATCACCTTGCAGTGACTAGATTTTAAATTACAAGTTCAAGGGCCATAACTCAGCCAAATATCATTCGACCGGAACGAAATTCGAACTTAAACTGTAACTCATCTAGATATAGCCACATACTAAATATCAAGTCAATATATCAAAGGATGTAAAAAAAATCCAGAAAACCTAAAATTTGAACAAAAAATACAAGTTCAGGGGCCATAACTCAGCCAAAAATCATTCGACCGGAACGAAATTCGAACTTAAACTGTAACTCGTCTAGATATAGCCACATACCAAATATTAAGTCAATATCTCAAAGGACGAAAAAAAAAAGTTCAGAAAACTTAAAATTTGAACAAAAAATACAAGTCCAAGGGCCATAACTCAACCAAAAATCATTCGAACGGAACGAAATTCGAACTTAAACTGTAACTCGTCTAGATATAGCCACATACCAAATATCAAGTCAATATATCAAAGGACGTAAAAAAAAAATCAGGAAAACTTAAAATTTTAATGTGACGGACAGACGGACGGAACCTAAAACTATAGTCCCCTTCGGCTTCGCCGGTAGGGGACTAATAATAGTTACTTATATATAGGGCATTATCGTGATTTATAGACTTCCCAAGGGACAGTAGTATTGACTGAAACTTTGATAATGTCTGAGCCGCAGGCGAGGTCATTATCAGTGTTGAAGTCAATACTACTGTCCCAAGAGCAGTCTATCTATCACAATAATGCCCTATATATAAGTAACTATTATTTTTATTTCATTGAAGGAGTAGATGTACCTTCCACCATGTTGGTTTACATTGACAACTGCACAATCTCCATTGCATTTTAAAAAAGGGACACAACTCTAAAACCTCGAGCGGGCATTACCATATTAATGACCGGTGGATTCTATACCACAGAATAATGCATGACACGTGACCATGTCTACACCAATGGAAAAGTCGAATTTAGAAATGATGAAAAAAATGTATCAAGTTAATCTCGCCATGATCGGGGTTCGAACTCACAATGTTAGTGGTGATAGGCACCGATTTCACAGGTAGTTATAAATCGAGCTACCATATGACCATAGCGGCCCCAGCATAATTAGGTTTTTGAAATTAAGTAGATTATACTAAGACCAGAAACCCAAGCTGATTTACTGAACTATAGATATGTTTATAAATCGTTTCCATAGCTACATATTGCATCAATAAGCATAACCCTTAGGCTTAGTAAATGTTCTTATGTAAATTTTTAAAACAATATGTGTAAATTATGTTTCAAAATACTTTCTTCTCCTTTTTGTGCTAACCTTTGACAGGTGTTGCTTACTAAGTAAGTAGGGATCAATCATTTTGTTCTTCTAATTTAAGTAAGTAGGGATCAATCATTTTGTTCTGTACTAGTACTTTTTTCTATTTCTTTTTTTTCTCTTCATTTTTTACTTTCAGATCATAGATTTAATATATTACAGATATATTTGCAGCATAGTGTCAGCTATTTAAGGAATATTTGAAATTGTTGAACAGGTTATATGATATAACCTGGTTTGGGTCAGTTTACGCTTAATAAACCGCGAAGCGGTTTATGAAAAGCGTAAGCTGACCCAAACCAGGTTATATCGTATAACCTGTTCAACAATTTCAAATATTCCCTATAATTTAATTTTTACAACAAAATTTAATGATTCCTCTACTTTAATGACGATTATTTCATGTGACTATTTGAATTTGTTGTTGGTGGATGAACACATTGGTGACATCACAATACCAACCCAGGTTATCGAGTATAGCCAAAATTTTCTCCAGACGGATTAGTCAATCAGATTGCAGTATTCAAATAAAATAAAATTATTACCTAATAGCATTATGAACATTTTCATAGAGTATACAATCAGATACATTGTTTAGTATGTTACATACCTCTGCTTGTGTAAGTAAGGAGGGATCAATCATTTTGTTCTGTATTGGCACCAATGTTATGGTTTCAAAAGTCAAGAAACCTTTATTTTTAAAGTTGTGCTGGAAAGTGAAAGACATATTTTCTAAGACGTTAATCATATCAACAGTCTGTATTTACTAACTTACTGTCTTGAGAAATTCAATCTGAGGTTTCATATGGTTAGGGTGGGTTGTAGTTTTGTAATGATATTATAGGTCCTTAACTGTACACATGCCTAAAATGCCTGGCCAATAGATTTTATTTGACCCCTTAAAAAGGTTTAATATAACAATCCTGCAAAAGTTCCTGTTCATACAATGAAGTGTTCCAAAATTTATGTAATTCAGATGTATTTGTTTTTGCCAGTCTTTTGTCATTCAATAACAGGGAAGATTCTAGTTAGAAAATAAAATAACTGAAAATCAATAGAAATAGCTTGCAAAAGGTCCTTTTTTTTCTAACTTTTCTGATCGTGTCCTGCAACTTGCGGCATATTTTTATCAGAGGAAAATAGCTGAAATCAGCTAAATAACTGAAAAAAATCGCTGCAATAAGAAACTACTACAAAATAATTACACCAACATACCTCTGTGTCAGCTTTTTTAACAAGGATGAGATTTTCTATTCTGATTCCAAACTTGCCATCTTCGTAATAACCTGGCTCTGTAATATAGGTTTTAGGTTTAGGTTTATGGTGTTTAATGCCATTTTCAACAATATTTCAGTTATATCGTGGCGGTCAGTTTTATTGGTGGAGGAAACAGGAGTAACCAGAGAAAAACACTGACCTGCCGTAAGTCACTGACAAACTTTTCACATAATGTTGTATCGAGTACACCTCGCCATGAATGGGATTCGAACTCACGACGTTAGTGGTGATAGGCACTGATTGTTTAGGTAGTTGTAAATCCAACTACCATACGACCACGACAGCCCTCTGTAATATTTGTATATTACACCCTATAGGAGAGTTCTGCTTCACAAACATTTCTGTTTTTAGTATATCAATGACACTGTATATGTATTACCAGTAAACTGATTTTGTATTAAACCAACAGCAAATGATTGAGTGATTGATTGTTGTTTAAGATCAAGTGAGCAATTTTTCAGCCATATCATGGCAAGAACAAGTTACATTTCAATGAGATGATGATGATGTCAGCTTTGTACTAGACCAACACATTTTGTTGGATTTCTATAGTGCTAGTCCCCTGAAACAACAGTTCACAGGTAGACAAGTGACTCCACTCTGACACATTATCCTGATTCCAACCAATCAGTTTATTTTCTTACTTCTTAAAGCTGTGTGCTTAGTGGAGAAGCAACAAATACCAATTTTATAGTTTATGGCTTTACCCAACCGTGGACCATGTTCTACCATACTTGAAGCAAGCATAAGTCTTAAATATTAATCAGAAAAAACTGATATCAAATATAATAGTTTTATAAACAAATATTTGACCATTTTCATGAATATAAAGATTGGACTGAAATCACATCTCTATTCATAGTAACCAATCATTTTTTTTTTCTTTGTTATCATTTTAGTTTCAATATTCAAATTCAGTAACTGTTATTACAATTAAACAATAACAGTCTTCGTGCTAACCCACTTGCCCGAAGCCGGGGACAAGTAAAACTGGATTTGGACAAGTGAAAATTATGAAAGAATTTGTTTGAATAAATATAATTTTTTGTTTCTAAATTTGGGTTTCGGGCAAGTAGGTGAAAAAAATAAGGCAAACACTGCAATAGAGAATATTATAAAAAGTACAAACCATCAGATAAAATCATTCCTTCTTCTAGTGGAACGTCTGCTAAACTAACTCTGGGACTAATACCACAGGGACCTAGACAACAGAAAAAAAAACAATCATTATTCCATATTTATGTTCTAAGAAGAGACCTTAATTGGAGTGATTCCATATTAAAGAAGCAACCTATCAAACTAGGGGAGATAATAAATTATATTTACCATGAAGAAGACAAACATCAATGTTCTGTTTGTGAATCTTACACATGCTGGTTTGGGATTTACAACTCATATCTTTTTTTATGGCAAGTTAAAAATGATGGAAACTATTACAGGGTACTTTTAACACCTGGGTTAATAAGACTAGAAATGAATATAAACATCTAAAGGGGCATTAACACCAGTCATACCTTCATGTACATTAAGGAAAGCTCCTACTCCATGGCCTGTTCCATGTAGATAATCAAGGCCTACATTCCACAAGGATGTTCTGGCTAATGTATCCAGCATATGACCTATCAAAAATAAGCATAAAAATAAAAACTAGAGAAAGTTGATCTGGTGATCACAGATACCCCAGCATTCCAAATTTTGATCTAGAAACCTTTAAAGTCCCGATCTTATAAGAGAAAAAAGGCCATAATTCATGAACGGTAAATGTCAATTTCACCATGATCGAACATAATCTGTATTTTATGGTACATCGCATTGTTTTAAAGTTTGAAAAGATTTGGTTGAGTCGTACCTTAAATATCATCCGGAAACCTAGAAAGTCCCTATTTTCTAAGAGAAAAAGGGCCATAACTTATGAACGGTAAATGTGAAATACACCATAATCAAATTGAACCTGTATTTTATGGTATACAGCATTGTGATAAAGTTTGAAAAGATTTGGTTAAGCGGTACCTTAAATATCTTTCGGAAACCTAAAAAATCCATATTTTCTAAGAGATAAAGGGCCATAACTCAGGAACAGTAAATGTGAAATACACCGTAATCGAACTTAACATGTCTTTAATGGTCCACAGCATTGTGTTAAAGTTTGAAAAGATTTGGTCGAGTCATACTTTAAATATCATCCGAAAACCTAAAAAGTCCATATTTTCTAAGAGATAAAGGGCCATAACTCAGGAACAGTAAATGTGAAATACACCGTAATCGAACTTAACATGTCTTTAATGGTCCACAGCATTGTGTTAAAGTTTGAAAAATTTGGTCGAGTCATACTTTAAATATCATCCAAAAACCTAAAAAGTCCATATTTTCTAAGAGATAAAGGGCCATAACTCAGGAACAGTAAATGTGAAATACACCGTAATCGAACTTAACCTGTATTTAATAGTCCACAGCATTGTGTTAAAGTTTGAAAATATTTAGTTGAGCGGTACTTTAATTATTATCTGGAAACGTGTGACGGACGGATTGACGAACGGAGATGAGGATCCCTATATACCCCGACTCTTGTTGAGCGGGGGTATAATAAAATTTTGAACATAAGAAGCTACACCAATGTAATCCAGAGAGGCCTGTGGGCAAAGGCCTGCTCAAAATAATATTAAAATTTGACACTGATGTAAATGTCTGTGACCGTCTGACACATCGGGGAGTGAAAATAAATTGCTACTTTCACAAGTGACATTTTTCATTTAACCTATACTTCTTGATAATTTTCATGCATCAGTATATCAAAATGGTATCTATTTACTGACCTTTAACTCCTTGTGGGAAAATAACAGTACACAGGTTTATGTTTCCTTTCAGAACTCTTGTAAAACATTCCTATAAAAATACAGTTGATACATAGATTTATCATATACAGGACAGTCAATCCTGTATATAAAGGACACTCAAGGAAACCCGAAAAAGTGCCCTTTATGAGCAGTTCAATGCCCTTTATATACAGGTTCAAATTATATTCGCTATTCATTAAAAGAAGAACATCACACTGCCTGTTATAGACAGTGATTTGTTACATTTAAGTGACCTTATGGCAGGTTTGACTGTACTTAGTACTAAATACAGGTTCTTTTAATATGTAAAACAACGAAAGACGATTGGTCTGTAATCAATCACCCATGATGATATCGATACCCATAACGATGATACATTTTTCGTCTTTTTTAAGTTTTAAAATAAAAAAAAAAAATACCAGACAGTCAGAACACTTCCAAAATCTAACGGGAAAATTGTATAAACCGAGGTAAAATATATATAGATTATCACATGGCATTTTACATATCATACCCTTTATCAGCCCGAAAGCCGATAGGCTCAAGGGATGATATATGAACGAGGGCTGATAAAGGGTATGCTATGAAAAATGACATGTTATGATATGTTTATCATATACTTCAACAGAGGAAATAACTAATTTGTACATTGTACCAAAATGTTTAGTCATTTTGGCTAGAATTAAATACATGTATATAGTTATAGAACAAGAAAATTATTGTTTTAATATACAAATCAAATAAATGCACGTTTTTAAAGTACTTTCACTATCATAAGAGAGAAATTGGTAGTTAATAATTTTCTGTGCAAATATTTTATAAAACAGTTGAATCCGCCGTGTCTGTAAACACAGTTTCCCGGAAATTTACGAAGTGAACTTATGGACATCGACGGAAAGGCATGTAATAACATTCCGGAAGCAGTTAATAAACTTGCTTTATCAGCCCGCTTGGACCATTCTTGTGAAACTGGGTGAAATAAACATGACTCCTCTTATTATTCTAAACAAAACTCAAAGTTTTATAACAAGATAAAATGTTTGCTTTATCAACTACAAGTATATGATAAATACACCTTACATACATATACATGACTGCTAACTTTACTGGCTTGGTACAGAACAATCTTGATACCCCTAACATACATATACATGACTGCTAACTTTCCTGGCTTGTTTCAAGCACTTCAATAAAAAGTGGTGAGGATAAACAAGTTTTATGGGTCCAAACCTTTCCTTTTAGTGAAATGATGCAGTATATGATAAATTGTATATCACATGACTTTTTCAATAGCACACCATTTATCATCCCTTGAGCAGAGGGATGATAAAGGTGTGTTATTGAAGAAGCCATATAATATCTTCTATTTATATGTCCCTTCAATATTCTTGTAAAACACTCCTGTAAATATAAGCAAGAAGAAGTGTTAGGAAATGTATAACTGAACCAATCTGAACAATATTAAACAACAAAACTTTAACTATCTAAATACTGTCAAAGTATTTTTATTTGTTGGCACCAATTTTCGTGGTTTCTACAAAAATGTATTAATCTGTGGTTCTTGAATTCGTGGTTTCAAACACTACAGGCAATAGTCAATGGGAAAATTGTATCTCGTCAGATTTTAATTTTCGTAGTTTAGTGAATCACGAAATCCACGAAAATTAGAGCCCCACGATTAATGATGATTTCACAGTAGTATGATACCTTTTCAAAGTCAGTTGGTGTTCCAAAGTGCATAGTTCTAGTGACATCTGTAGTCCCATCTCTGAAATACATCATCACGTTATAGAAAGTATATGATTTATTACTCAAACAAATGAAAATGAATGTTTACGCACAGGGTAGTCTTTGAAAAAGTTTTTATTACAACTAAGGTCAATCTCTCCCAGGTACAAATGTATAAGTAATCTTAGCAGATTTTGTCTATCCTGTTTATGCCCTATGGTTTACTGGCTCCCAGACTTTTGATCTTTTTGGCTTTCCAACCTCTTGACTATTAGTGAACCTCAAGAAGGTTTTTCCAGAAATATTCCAGCACACTAAATTAAATATCTATGTTTTTATAATGAACAATGTGTAATTTTTCAAATTCCGTGAATCTTAAACCAAAGAAAAAATATGTTGCATGTATTAACAAAAAATATCTGTTCACTTTTCTCCTTGATTGCAATAGGGTGAGGCTTATGGTATTTAATGCCACTTTCAACAATATTTCAGCTATATCGTGGTGGTTAGTTTTATTAGTGGAGGAAACCGGAGAACCCAGAGAAAACTTCAGACCTGTCACTGACAAACTTTATCACATAAAGTTTTTTTTAACACCTACTTGTATTGAGCTCCAGAATCACACAAGTAAATTTCTGATGTATTCAAAGGAAAGTCTGTTTCTTCTGTTGGCCTAAAATAAAAATATTTGTTAGCACTATAATTTCTAGTAGTTCATATAATATTCACAATTATCATAATTTCAATTAAAAACATAAGTATCAAATCCCAATACGGGTACTGTCAAAATTAAATCCAGTCCTTCAACAGAAATCATATTACATTTGTACATTCTGATTTTTGGGAAATAGAAGCCAGAGTTTGTATGACATTTTAACATGGGTAACATTATTTTCGTTTCATTTCATCCCTCTCCATTTCTATGAAAATAATGTTCCTATGATAAAATCTCCTACAAATACGAAATATGGCTTCCACAAATTATTTTGTTAACATACTACAAAGAAGAAAACCAAAGTAAAAGAATTGATGAAAGTTGTGTACCATAATGTTCTAACACTAGATGATTAAATTCTGATTTTTTGCTGTCCCTGGTTTTGTACATTTTGTTATCTTTACATACATATATTTTAATATACATTTTTGACTGAATGTTCTTACATAGAGAAGCACTCAATTAAATACAAGCCCAGAAATATACAACCAAAATTGTCAGGGTACAAATAGTAACCTTGACAAAAGAGGTTTTGGTTTATGGTGTTTATCACCACTTTCAACAATATTTCCATTACATCATGGCGGTCAGTTTTATTGGTGGATGAAACCAGATAACCTGGAGAAAACTACCGACCTGTTGCAAGTCACTGACAAACTTTATCACATAATGTTGTATCAAGTACATCTTACCATGAACGGGGCTCAAACTCACAACTTTAGTGGTGATTGCACAGGTAATTGTAAATCCAACTACCATACAATAACGACCACCACCCACCCCCACCCCCCTGGACAAAAGAGGATGATCCTGAAGAAAAATAGAATAGGAGTAAGTTAAAGATCAAATGATAAATTGAAGCATTATGATGTATTAAAGATGACTGACAAATGATCACATCATAATTCCAAGTAAAGTGTGAAACAATGCAGATTTTTATTAGCTTCAGATTATCAATTGCTACATATAGTATAACTAATCGTAGATTTTGAATATCAAAATAAGAACACGAGTGACCGAAGTACGCATAAGTATTAAACGAGTAGGCAGAACATGTTCCATCCACGAGTTTAATCATTAATGTGTATTCGGTCACGAGTGGTCTTATTTTGATATTCAAAATGTATGATTTAGTTATACTGTTTATTATATAGATTTTCAAAATTTCTTTTTTATCATTTTTTTTATTTGCATATTTCATTCCACGGGTATGAATCTATGAACAATGATACTAACGAGTTCAGCTGGAAGGATCTGCCATCTTGAAAATGTGAAATCCTACATGCCATATTTACAACAATACACAAAAATAATTAAAATGCTTACCTTGAAAATTTATTTTAGTTAAATTTGATCAAAATTGAAGTGTACACGAAGCCAAATAATGTCTAATATTTACGTTTCAAACTGGAAGTCTTCATATGACGTTAATGACGGCATGTTGGTTATGTGCCAAAGTCGTCAATAACATTTTGCAGAATCGTATGTTTATTCACCGTAACACAACAAGGGACGTAACCACCACACTTATAGTTGTGCAAAAGTAGTTCCGGCGGGAAAAAATGTGAGATACCGGAATTTATTTCACGATAAATCCCCATAATTGATACCTATCTATATAATAAATACAGTTATTTATATACATGTGTCAGCTTAGAATATATGTACTAGTATTAAATTAGTAACTATTTATTTTGTCACACAAGATTATTCAAAATATGTAATATTTTACAAAACTATTTTTGATTGGCCAATCATTTCGAGATATTATCTTATAACGTGATTGATTGATTGATTGATTGATTGGTGTTTAATGTCAACTTTAGCAATATCTTAGCTATATCGTGGTGTGTACAGACTTGCTTCTATACTTACTTGTAATGGATCACTGCTCCATGAGGCCCTGTACTGGATATTGTATCAAAACTTAAACTTATGTAATCTTCCTGTTCCCTGTAAAACAACAGAATTGAAATTAATCAAAAATTATAATTCTAGAATTTCTAATTTGAGTTTTGGTAAGGCAATACAATATACCAACACCTCCAAATTCCCATTATGGGCAGATAACTAATTCTGCAGATTCCAAACTCCTGTCCCCTGTAAAACAAAATAATTGAACTTTATCAAAAATTTATAAATCCAGAATTCCTAATTATGAGATTTGGTATGACAACAAAATACACCAACACTTCCATAATTCCAATTAGGGGCAGACAATCATGATGTAGATTCCAAAATCCAAATGTTTTTGGATTTAGGTAAGACAACAACAGATATCAACCCCTCCAAATTCCTATTAGGGGCAGACAACTCATTCTGTAGTTTCCAATATGTATAAGTTTTATCCTAAATTTGAAAACAACAACTTAAATTTCAGTTTCTATTTAGCAGACTTGGTTTTTGATTAAGGTATGGCCACTAAATGGTTGCAAATTTTGATAGAGTATAATTTATTCAGCATACGGATGCAACAGCCCAGTAACCTTCTTTGGACCAACTTTTGTACTCGAGATAGACAGACAGGTGTATGTTCAATAGAGGTTAAATTAACAAAGAATTTGTACATGCAGACTTTATTTAAAGTTTGATTTTTACATGAATCTGGTTCATTCAAGGTTCGGCTTAGACATGTTTTACTGTATTATCAGGGTGTAATGATTAATATGTTCCTCTCAAGATCACATATTCAATTTCTGGTCTGGTCAAATTTAATATATATAGGAAGAAAACTGAAAATGAGGATACAAACAAAAATAACTTTTTATTCACAGAATTAGGATCATAAACCTCTACTACAAACATTTTTTTACCCTTTGATTTCCTCCAGTTTGTCTGCCGCCGAAACTTCTGTAACTTTTCCTTTAGGTACCTGTTACAGTAGAGAGACAAACAGATTTTTTTAGAATAAAGAAACAATAATTATTCACACTAATTCATGAAAATAAAAACTATAAATTGCTATCACTGAAAAACTAAAAATGTCTGTTTTCTTTTCAAAAATAAATATGCATACTGGTACAGAATAATCACAGAAATGTAAAATTCAGATGTCACTCTCTGGTTGAAGTCATAACAAGATAGCTACATGTAGCCGTATGTCCCTCGGCACAATATAAAGAGGTGAGTATGTTAAGACAGGGACTACTAAAACTGCATTGAGGGCACTTGTATTATGTTACCTATTTTCAAGGTTTCCATGTATGGCTACAACATATAATTTTGACTGCCCTATAGTAAAGGGGCTGTCATGGTCATGATGGTATGGTAGTTGGATTTACAACTATCTATGCAATCAGTACCTATCGCCACTAATGTTGTGAGTTTGAACCCTGCTCAGGTGAGGTGTACTCGACACATTATGCTATAAAAGTTGTCAGTGACTTGCGACAAGCTGGTGGATTTCTCCAGGTTCCCCCACCAATAAAACTGACCGCCACAATATAATTGAAATATTGTTGAAAGTGGCATTAAACACCATAACCATAACCCTATAGTAAGCAATTCTAGCTTAAATCTTATACTTACTTCTTTCTCTAACCAGGAGAAATATTCACAAAGAGTAACAGCATCTTTCACCTACAAAAGAAATATTTATTACTCTTTCTCTATTATAATACATGTAACTTTACAGGGATTCATAAAACAGTTTGTATGCTATTTTTTTTTTAATATTCATTATTTTCAATTTCAAATTACATATTCCTAGTTTTTATTTTTTGAACACCTATTAATTTCAATTTGATTCCAGTTTTTAAATTATGTTTTAAGTGTAACTAAAATTGCCTCTTTCCCCAAAAAATTTCATACAAGAACAATTTCCAGAGAAATGAACAAAAAATGTAATTATTTCTCACATGAGATCTACTATTATCATTATACCATCTATTTTTGCGGGGCCCTGGTGGCTCAATGAGTTAGGTCGTTGAATCTAACAGCTCATACAAGCCTATCACCAATATGGCGTGGGTTCGCACCCAGCTTTGTAAATTACAAAAAAGGGTGAACTCGACTCGCAGCCGCAAGTGATAAAGTTTACCAGTTGCTTGCCCAGGGTCGGTGGTTCTCTCCGGGTACTCCGGCTTCCTCCACCACTAAAACTGGTCGCCATGATATAGCTGAAATATTGCTGAAAGTGGTGTAAAACACCAAAAATTCAAAAATTCAAAATTCTATTTTTGCAACATTTTTAGCATACAATATAAGGTCTCCTATAATAAACTATTTCACTTGCAGTAGTCGTACTTACATGTGCTCTCCTCATCCCAGCTATTTCTGTGGCATTTTTAACAGCTTTCATAGCCGAAACAGATGATGGCTGTACATATCTTCTATTCTATAAAAAAAAAGTGATTTTTTAGCATAAACTAGATGATTGTTAATAAAAGACCATGCATGTTAAAAATGCACTTCATTGAACTTTCAAATTAAACCAAGTGGTCAGGCTGAAAAGGGCACCTATAACACCCTCAATAATTAATATGATAAATAACAATAAGGTCATGAAAAATGTCTTGAAAAAAATAGGGTAGGCAGGCCAGCAGGCAAACCTGTTTATCTTTGATTTTTTTTACCTAGATTATACAGGCTAAGAATATGATTGAAACACAGTTCTTTTGCTTTTTGTTTGTTTTTGGCCTAACTACTGATTTTTTATTATCTTAATCTTCCTTAAAGAACACCCAAAGAAACACTCCAGAAAATTTAGGTCAAGTTATAATTATTTTCCTCAAAGAAGTACTTATATAATTTGCTTCCATATGGTATATAACATCAATATATTTGCAAAAATAGAATCATAACTTCTTTTTTTTGTTTGGGATCACACCACGATATGCATGTAGCTGAAATACTGTTCAAAGTTGGCATAAAACACTAATCAATCTATTTTTATTTTTTGTGGAAAATACAATGGTACTTACTTTTGGTACAGCATTGAATATTGCATAACTTGACTTAGGATTTATCTGTAAAAAATTATAAATCTTTACATAAAAGAAGCAGTCAATTTGAATACAGAAGTCTGATGTGTTGCTTAGATTTTATTTGTATCACTGATTTTTTACATTTACATGATGTCATGGAATTATAAGAAATATGAGAATATTAATATAATCTAAATTGTTCTACACTTGCAATCCTCACAAAAAATAGATATACTGGTAATATTTATGATATTAACACAACATAGATCACAGATATAAAGTGATAAACATAAGTCTTCTCTTATTTACAAAAGTATATAGCAAAATATTCCCTTCAACTGGCAGTAAATAAATCCTTCCACCCCAAGTAAATATTTCCTTGAATTCTCAGTATATTCTTAAACTCTTAGTCAATATATAAAGTTAAATATATATGTCGTGTACATGTTGCAATTTTGTACAAGAAAACTGTACATGTTATAACTTGAACAATCCAAAAATACAGGTTATAACATGTACAACAGTAGCTTGTACATGTTATAACATGTACAAAATATTGCTTAAAAATTACTTTAACTTGTACAATATTTGAAAAATAAAGAACAAAAGATACGCTTCCATTATCACAACAACATTTCATTAACCTGGGATCTTATTATTATCAATTTTATATTTTTTTTTATTAATTTTTGTTTTAGTTTTTGCTCTTTTTTTTATTTTTGATACAGTTAATGATAAGTTGAGCAGTTTTTATAATTACTTAATTCTTTTAAAACACACCTGTAGTCAATGAATATTATTCAGTATTTTCACTTGGTGAATAATAATTGTGAGTTTTTACTCAGAAGGCAATATATGTGACTGCACATAATTCAACAGACAACAATGATCCACCATAGAATTAGAAACAGAAACCATGCAGGGATCGCGCTGTCGGTCGCCAATGTCGCAATTTGCGATTTTTTTTTTTGACTGGCGACTGAAATCGGCTTCTGGCGATTTTTTTGGCGCCTAGATTTCCTTGTGTAAAATTATCTATAATCACTGTGTACCGTAACAAAAATCAATAATTCATGAAATACACTACAATGACAATTTTATTACATGTTACAAGCACGCGGTTACAAGCCAATCAACGGATTATAGAATTTTTGTTTTGATTACGTAATCTTTGATCTCACCTGGCTTGATTTACCTGGACAAAGAATTCAATCAAC